>LS997567.1:14345784-14585784 GCA_000469685.2 Haemonchus contortus | reverse complement strand
TTTGGAGCGTCAACAATTTGTATCAGCAATGTGAACACGGTAGCAAGAGTGATAAACTTGTAGGACATTCCTCAGGTAATCAACACATGGGTGAATAAGGGCACGCGTGTGGGCTTTAGCAGCATCACGGTCAATGAATGGACAACACCCGATTCGTAACATCACCTTCTTTTGAACACACCAAGGGAAAAATAGGGGTGTAGCGGCTCAAATTATCAGCAACCCAATCAATGCTGGCACTGCTCACCGATCAACGGTCAACAATCGGTTGGATCGCTTCACTGGAGGAGATACTTGCCTTTGAAGTTACGCAACCATCATCCCTCAATTTGAACGAGGTTGAAGAGATCCATCCACTATGAGTTGCTAAACGCAGACTAGATGGACACAGCTATCGGTTACCCTTATGAACCCCGAAATGTGGCCATCGGGGTAAGAGAAGGACGATCGAAACCATAGATCAGGTCCCTACAGGGGGTCAACGCACGTCGCAACTTCGCTTTAAACACGCGTCAAAAGTTCTACGATTCCAACTGGTTCCAGGTTGTTCATCAGTCGTACTCACCAAGTGTTGCCCCTTTTACCTACCATGCGCTCCGCCTTCTTGAGCATCCCGTTGTGGTAAAAAAAATCGTAACTTAATGTGATCTGAAAACGGCAGTCAATTACTTCTTTGAGTCACAGCTTCCTCACTCCTGGATAAAAGGCATCAGTGATTTACTCATAGGATAATAGAAGGTTGTTGACCTCTTTGGTAAATATATTTCCGAAAATTGATTGGCCTGGAAAATTTCAGAAATGATTTGAAGAAGACCTTCATTGTGTCGCAGGACTTTCCTTCCAACCTGATATTTATTTTGATGCTCTCGATTCGTAAGATTTTGAAAAAACGGTGGAGCTTCGTAGACATTCACCAGCCGTTCCGACTTTGCGCACATTTGATGAGTCCCTTTCCGGAAACGCTCCTCGTTTCAATATTTCCCACACTGACATTCCTTTGAATTGCGATGCGTAGACAGCTCAGCGGCAAACCTCAAGACTGTCGCTGCTCACAACAATCCTTTTTCCGAATAGAATTGCTTGGGAAGTAGTACGCTGCAAAACCTGCAGAAATGCGAGAAATATGGCTGCTGATTTGTTTGTATGTTCTACTCCGATGAGAACAGTCTACCTCGAATGACTACAATTGTATCCAGATAAAATTTGAAAGCCCTATTAGCTTTCTGACGAGAAGAAGAAAGAGAAAAATCTTTCAGAGAGAAAAAACAAATGCCGTACGCGCGGAGCACGCGCTTCGACAAACCTTTTTTGATTAAAGTGTGTTCAGCGCGAAAGAATTGTTGAGATCCCATAGTATACATGCATTTCACAATTCGAGTGCTGTAGCCACTGAGATGAGTCAGATCGCCTCTCATAGCCATTTTCTCACTTTGATGATAGTCTTTGCTAGAATCTCTACCATCAGAGTGATATCTCAAATTTTGGTCGAAAAAGGGACAAAATTTCATCCAAAACTCTTTAAGATGGGTCTTTCTGAAAGGTTGCAGCTGAGCGTCAAAAATGATTCAAGGATACAATTGAAAGCTACGGCGCACTTGCTCACGAATGGGGAAATGGGAAGATGGGTGCTGGGGGTATGTTCGCGACTTTGTCCCTGCTTCTAATCCTCCTACGAATTTCCCGGAGACCACAGCTTGATGGGTAGCTGGATATGAACCGTAGTGGAGAGGAAAGCCTGCGCTTCAAAACGCACCACTGTTGCTGTTACTGAAAATCAATGAAAAAAGTCCGGGCTAGTGTCTCTCAAGAAACTCTGCGTAGAAACTATTAACCTGCAATCCGATCATGTTCCAGATATTCCAAAGAGCATGAAATCAAAATCGACTGAAAATACAGATGTTGGTCCTTCTAGAATCTCTTTTCTTTTTGTCATGTCTAAAGTGTACGAGCGGTAACGCCGATTACAATAGATGAGAAAAACGCACATAAGGTGCGAATAAGTGCAGACGTCAACAACTTTAGTTTTAGCAAAATCTGCTACCGCAACAAACAACTTGCTCTATCTGTGGATATTGCAGCTTTGCAGTCTTGATGGGTAGGGTGAAATATGCCCTAGTTGAACATATCCAAATTTTGCGTGATTTGGTCTACTGAGAAAGAAGTTATGAACGAAAAAGCACCAAAGCATTTCACCGAAGACTTTTAAGCGCTACTGTATATGTTGGGTTGTAACATAAGTTCGTAGAGTTTTGCGTTCGAGTTATTTTACAACGACTTGTTTTGTTTTTTAGTGAGTGTATGCATTCATTCGAAAGAGCTCTTTCTCCTCTACAAAACGGTTTTAGCTGTTTTTTGGGTAATTTAATTGCTCGTCTTTTTTCTGGTTCAGAAATGGAATATCCAGGAGGAAAAAATCAGCATTTTCGACATCTGCCCTTCTTTGCTTTTCATCGAGGTCAAAAAGCAGCCGAAGCCGCTCGGCACATATGCAGTGTGTACGGAGGTGTCTTAGGCGTGTCTACTGAAAGTAGTGGGTGACCCCAGGAGAGACGCCGAAGCCGAGAGTCAAGCAATATCTTCACCTAAAAAAGGTCATGATTAGCGTTTGGTGGGACTGGAAAGGTACGCTGCACTGGGAAATGCTCGAACGAAACGCCACTGTGAACAAGGAGGTCTACATTGCCCAGCTGAAACGTGTAAATGAGGCTATTCGACTGAAAAGACGCGATAAACAAGGTCAAGTCATCTTGCTCCACGACAACGCCATGCCCCATATTGCCGAAGTCGTCAAAACAGCACTGCAAGAACTTGAATGGGATGTTCTTCAGCATCCACCGTACTCTCCGCTTCTTACGTCTATCGACTATCACCTTATCGGTCCTCTGTCAAACGAAATGAGGGGGTTATCTTCGTTGGCGAAGAGCATCTTAGAAACGGGTTCATCAACTTCTTCGACACCAGACCGACCGATTTTTGGCGAAACGGCATCAACAAATTGGTCGAGATATGGGAGGAGATCGTAAACAGAAACGAAGGATACATCATTGATTGATTTATTATTATAATTACCAGGCGGCTACGCACGCTCTCGCGCGCGCTAGGGGCTCTAGCCATGAGAGACGGAGCCGCATGAGCTGATTTTCATTATAGACCTTTATCGGATTTATGAGTTTCCGCTCAAACCTCGCCTCCTGCGGGCGGAGTCTGGTCCTGCCACCCACAATAAGTGTCCCCATCCTGTCGCCTGTACTCCTACCAAGATTGAACTTTCTAGGTCCATGGGGACAGGAGTTACGAATTTTCGCACAAACCCCGCCCCTTGTGAGCGTAGACTAGTTCTACCACCCACCATAAGTTTCCCCGTCGCGGTGTCTGTACTACGACCAAGTTTGAACTTTCCAGGTCCACTGAGACAGAATTATGAATTTTCACCCAGACCCCGCCCCTTGTGGGCGGAGTTCGGTTTTTGCCACCCACCATAGGTGTTCCTATCCTGTCGCCTGTACTCCTACCAAGTTTGAACTTTCTAGGTCCACTGAGATAGAATTATGAATTTTTACCCAGACCCCGCCCCTCGTGGGCGGAGTTCGGTTTTGCCACCCACCATAGGTGTTCCTATCCTGTCGCCTGTACTCCTACCAAGTTTGAACTTTCTAGGTCCATAGGAACAGGAGTTACGAATTTTCGCACAAACCCCGCCCCTTGTGGGCGGAGTCTTATTTACTACCCACCATAAGTTTCCCCATCACGGTGTCTGTTATCCTACCAAGTCTGAACTTCCTAGGTCCACGGGGAATGAGCTATTAGTTTTCGCACAAACCCCGCCCCTTGTGGGCAGAGTCTGGTTCTGCCGCCCACCATAAATTGCCACCATGGCGCCTGTATTCATACCAAATTTGAACTTTCTAGGTCTATGGGGACATGAGTTATGAGTTTTCGCCCAAACCCCGCCCCTTGTGGGCGGAGTCTGGTTCTGCCGCCCACCATAAGTTTTGCCACCATGGCGCCTGTATTCATACCAAATTCAAACTTTCTAGGTCCATGGGAACTGGAATTATGGATTTTCGTATATAAATGTAAGAAGGGATGTGAGCTTCGAGGCACGCTCCGCCCATTGTGGGCGGGCCTCCGCTGACGTCATTTATGCTGGAGATACGTTCAACAATACCTCTTCTATATCAACTTTTTCCTGCTCTGTTGGCTTTCTCCGAACGGAGTTATAAATGTTTTCATAAAGCATTGCATTTCTGTAGAACGCCCCGCCCATCGGGGGTGGGTCTTCCCAGTTGGATCTAACTTACCAATGCACACCTCTAGCCACCTTTAAACTCCAGTTTTGAAGCCGTCTTGTTACTGAATTTGAAATCATGGTCCTCAGTAGGGCTCATTTCGAGGCACGCCACGCCCACTGTGGGCGGGGCTCCGCCAAGCTGATGTGTGTTTTATACTTCTCGAGACCTGGCCCACCCATCCCACACTTGACCCGGTCTCTCCAGGCAGATCTAAAGGAACTAAGGAATTTCGTGACAGACATGCAGACAGACAGACGGACAGACAGACAGACAGACAGACTAAGCGCTTTATAGTAAGTAGGATAGTTTTTTGTTCAAATAAATCTTGGTGAGAAAAACTCTACGAACTCATGTTACAACCCAATATATATATATATATATATATATATATATATATATATATATATATATATATATATATATATATATATATATATATACCTTCACTGCAGACCATATGTGAGCTTCATTGACTACATATGTTACAATAATTCAATTTTTAGGCAAATCAGGCGGCTACACACGCTCTCGCGTGCGCTAGGGGCTCTACCCATGAGAAACGGAGCCACATGAGCTGATTCTCATTATAGACCTTTATCGGATTTATGAGTTTCCGCTCAAACCCCGCCTCCTGTGGGCGGAGTCTGGTCCTGCCACTCACCATAGGTGTTCCCATCCTGTCGCCTGTACTCCTACCAGGTTTGAACTTTCTAGGTCCGTGGGGACAGGAGTTATGAATATCCGCCCAAACCCCGCCCCTTGCGGGCGGAGTGTGTTCTGCCACCCACAATAAGTTTTCCCATCCTGTCGCCTGTACTCCTACCAAGTTTGAACTTTCTAGGTCCGTGGGGACAGGAGTTATGAATTTTCGCCCGAACCCCGCCCCTTGTGGGCGGAGCCTGTACCTGACGCCTACCAATAGCTTTCCCATCTCGCCGGCTACATCACTGCCAAATTTGAACGCCCCAGGTCCAAATTTCTTATTATTTTCGCGGAAGCCCCGCCCCTTGTGGGCGGAGCCTGTACCTGTCGCCTACCGTTAGCTTTGCCAACTTGCCGGCTGCATCTCTGCCGAATTTGAATATTCTAGGCCCAGGAGAACAGGAGTTACAGACTTCGGTGAACTGCAGCTTTCGCGCACGCCCGGAGTGGGACCCTCCCCTGGTGGGCGGAGCTAGCTTGAGTTACGTGTACCCAAGGAGTTCGACTCACTCCCCACCTGTTTCAACCTGTCTGAGCTGTTCCAGTTGGTTTCCAAACGGCACCATATAAGATAGCTTTGCAGTCTTGATGGGTAGGGTGAAATATGCCCTAGTTGAACATATCCAAATTTTGCGTGATTTGGTCTACTGAGAAAGAAGTTATGAACGAAAAAGCACCAAAGCATTTCACCGAAGACTTTTAAGCGCTACTGTATATGTTGGGTTGTAACATAAGTTCGTAGAGTTTTGCGTTCGAGTTATTTTACAACGACTTGTTTTGTTTTTTAGCTGAGTGTATGCATTCATTCGAAAGAGCTCTTTCTCCTCTACAAAACGGTTTTAGCTGTTTTTTGGGTAATTTAATTGCTCGTCTTTTTTCTGGTTCAGAAATGGAATATCCAGGAGGAAAAAATCAGCATTTTCGACATCTGCCCTTCTTTGCTTTTCATCGAGGTCAAAAAGCAGCCGAAGCCGCTCGGCACATATGCAGTGTGTACGGAGGTGTCTTAGGCGTGTCTACTGAAAGTAGTGGGTGACCCCAGGAGAGACGCCGAAGCCGAGAGTCAAGCAATATCTTCACCTAAAAAAGGTCATGATTAGCGTTTGGTGGGACTGGAAAGGTACGCTGCACTGGGAAATGCTCGAACGAAACGCCACTGTGAACAAGGAGGTCTACATTGCCCAGCTGAAACGTGTAAATGAGGCTATTCGACTGAAAAGACGCGATAAACAAGGTCAAGTCATCTTGCTCCACGACAACGCCATGCCCCATATTGCCGAAGTCGTCAAAACAGCACTGCAAGAACTTGAATGGGATGTTCTTCAGCATCCACCGTACTCTCCGCTTCTTACGTCTATCGACTATCACCTTATCGGTCCTCTGTCAAACGAAATGAGGGGGTTATCTTCGTTGGCGAAGAGCATCTTAGAAACGGGTTCATCAACTTCTTCGACACCAGACCGACCGATTTTTGGCGAAACGGCATCAACAAATTGGTCGAGATATGGGAGGAGATCGTAAACAGAAACGAAGGATACATCATTGATTGATTTATTATTATAATTACCAGGCGGCTACGCACGCTCTCGCGCGCGCTAGGGGCTCTAGCCATGAGAGACGGAGCCGCATGAGCTGATTTTCATTATAGACCTTTATCGGATTTATGAGTTTCCGCTCAAACCTCGCCTCCTGCGGGCGGAGTCTGGTCCTGCCACCCACAATAAGTGTCCCCATCCTGTCGCCTGTACTCCTACCAAGATTGAACTTTCTAGGTCCATGGGGACAGGAGTTACGAATTTTCGCACAAACCCCGCCCCTTGTGAGCGTAGACTAGTTCTACCACCCACCATAAGTTTCCCCGTCGCGGTGTCTGTACTACGACCAAGTTTGAACTTTCCAGGTCCACTGAGACAGAATTATGAATTTTCACCCAGACCCCGCCCCTTGTGGGCGGAGTTCGGTTTTGCCACCCACCATAGGTGTTCCTATCCTGTCGCCTGTACTCCTACCAAGTTTGAACTTTCTAGGTCCACTGAGATAGAATTATGAATTTTTACCCAGACCCCGCCCCTCGTGGGCGGAGTTCGGTTTTGCCACCCACCATAGGTGTTCCTATCCTGTCGCCTGCACTCCTACCAAGTTTGAACTTTCTAGGTCCATAGGAACAGGAGTTACGAATTTTCGCACAAACCCCGCCCCTTGTGGGCGGAGTCTTATTTACTACCCACCATAAGTTTCCCCATCACGGTGTCTGTTATCCTACCAAGTCTGAACTTCCTAGGTCCACGGGGAATGAGCTATTAGTTTTCGCACAAACCCCGCCCCTTGTGGGCAGAGTCTGGTTCTGCCGCCCACCATAAATTGCCACCATGGCGCCTGTATTCATACCAAATTTGAACTTTCTAGGTCTATGGGGACATGAGTTATGAGTTTTCGCCCAAACCCCGCCCCTTGTGGGCGGAGTCTGGTTCTGCCGCCCACCATAAGTTTTGCCACCATGGCGCCTGTATTCATACCAAATTCAAACTTTCTAGGTCCATGGGAACTGGAATTATGGATTTTCGTATATAAATGTAAGAAGGGATGTGAGCTTCGAGGCACGCTCCGCCCATTGTGGGCGGGCCTCCGCTGACGTCATTTATGCTGGAGATACGTTCAACAATACCTCTTCTATATCAACTTTTTCCTGCTCTGTTGGCTTTCTCCGAACGGAGTTATAAATGTTTTCATAAAGCATTGCATTTCTGTAGAACGCCCCGCCCATCGGGGGTGGGTCTTCCCAGTTGGATCTAACTTACCAATGCACACCTCTAGCCACCTTTAAACTCCAGTTTTGAAGCCGTCTTGTTACTGAATTTGAAATCATGGTCCTCAGTAGGGCTCATTTCGAGGCACGCCACGCCCACTGTGGGCGGGGCTCCGCCAAGCTGATGTGTGTTTTATACTTCTCGAGACCTGGCCCACCCATCCCACACTTGACCCGGTCTCTCCAGGCAGATCTAAAGGAACTAAGGAATTTCGTGACAGACATGCAGACAGACAGACGGACAGACAGACAGACAGACAGACTAAGCGCTTTATAGTAAGTAGGATAGTTTTTTGTTCAAATAAATCTTGGTGAGAAAAACTCTACGAACTCATGTTACAACCCAATATATATATATATATATATATATATATATATATATATATATATATATATATATATATATATATATATATATATATATATATATATATATATATATATATATATATATATATATATATATACCTTCACTGCAGACCATATGTGAGCTTCATTGACTACATATGTTACAATAATTCAATTTTTAGGCAAATCAGGCGGCTACACACGCTCTCGCGTGCGCTAGGGGCTCTACCCATGAGAAACGGAGCCACATGAGCTGATTCTCATTATAGACCTTTATCGGATTTATGAGTTTCCGCTCAAACCCCGCCTCCTGTGGGCGGAGTCTGGTCCTGCCACTCACCATAGGTGTTCCCATCCTGTCGCCTGTACTCCTACCAGGTTTGAACTTTCTAGGTCCGTGGGGACAGGAGTTATGAATATCCGCCCAAACCCCGCCCCTTGCGGGCGGAGTGTGTTCTGCCACCCACAATAAGTTTTCCCATCCTGTCGCCTGTACTCCTACCAAGTTTGAACTTTCTAGGTCCGTGGGGACAGGAGTTATGAATTTTCGCCCGAACCCCGCCCCTTGTGGGCGGAGCCTGTACCTGACGCCTACCAATAGCTTTCCCATCTCGCCGGCTACATCACTGCCAAATTTGAACGCCCCAGGTCCAAATTTCTTATTATTTTCGCGGAAGCCCCGCCCCTTGTGGGCGGAGCCTGTACCTGTCGCCTACCGTTAGCTTTGCCAACTTGCCGGCTGCATCTCTGCCGAATTTGAATATTCTAGGCCCAGGAGAACAGGAGTTACAGACTTCGGTGAACTGCAGCTTTCGCGCACGCCCGGAGTGGGACCCTCCCCTGGTGGGCGGAGCTAGCTTGAGTTACGTGTACCCAAGGAGTTCGACTCACTCCCCACCTGTTTCAACCTGTCTGAGCTGTTCCAGTTGGTTTCCAAACGGCACCATATAAGATAGCTTTGCAGTCTTGATGGGTAGGGTGAAATATGCCCTAGTTGAACATATCCAAATTTTGCGTGATTTGGTCTACTGAGAAAGAAGTTATGAACGAAAAAGCACCAAAGCATTTCACCGAAGACTTTTAAGCGCTACTGTATATGTTGGGTTGTAACATAAGTTCGTAGAGTTTTGCGTTCGAGTTATTTTACAACGACTTGTTTTGTTTTTTAGCTGAGTGTATGCATTCATTCGAAAGAGCTCTTTCTCCTCTACAAAACGGTTTTAGCTGTTTTTTGGGTAATTTAATTGCTCGTCTTTTTTCTGGTTCAGAAATGGAATATCCAGGAGGAAAAAATCAGCATTTTCGACATCTGCCCTTCTTTGCTTTTCATCGAGGTCAAAAAGCAGCCGAAGCCGCTCGGCACATATGCAGTGTGTACGGAGGTGTCTTAGGCGTGTCTACTGAAAGTAGTGGGTGACCCCAGGAGAGACGCCGAAGCCGAGAGTCAAGCAATATCTTCACCTAAAAAAGGTCATGATTAGCGTTTGGTGGGACTGGAAAGGTACGCTGCACTGGGAAATGCTCGAACGAAACGCCACTGTGAACAAGGAGGTCTACATTGCCCAGCTGAAACGTGTAAATGAGGCTATTCGACTGAAAAGACGCGATAAACAAGGTCAAGTCATCTTGCTCCACGACAACGCCATGCCCCATATTGCCGAAGTCGTCAAAACAGCACTGCAAGAACTTGAATGGGATGTTCTTCAGCATCCACCGTACTCTCCGCTTCTTACGTCTATCGACTATCACCTTATCGGTCCTCTGTCAAACGAAATGAGGGGGTTATCTTCGTTGGCGAAGAGCATCTTAGAAACGGGTTCATCAACTTCTTCGACACCAGACCGACCGATTTTTGGCGAAACGGCATCAACAAATTGGTCGAGATATGGGAGGAGATCGTAAACAGAAACGAAGGATACATCATTGATTGATTTATTATTATAATTACCAGGCGGCTACGCACGCTCTCGCGCGCGCTAGGGGCTCTAGCCATGAGAGACGGAGCCGCATGAGCTGATTTTCATTATAGACCTTTATCGGATTTATGAGTTTCCGCTCAAACCTCGCCTCCTGCGGGCGGAGTCTGGTCCTGCCACCCACAATAAGTGTCCCCATCCTGTCGCCTGTACTCCTACCAAGATTGAACTTTCTAGGTCCATGGGGACAGGAGTTACGAATTTTCGCACAAACCCCGCCCCTTGTGAGCGTAGACTAGTTCTACCACCCACCATAAGTTTCCCCGTCGCGGTGTCTGTACTACGACCAAGTTTGAACTTTCCAGGTCCACTGAGACAGAATTATGAATTTTCACCCAGACCCCGCCCCTTGTGGGCGGAGTTCGGTTTTGCCACCCACCATAGGTGTTCCTATCCTGTCGCCTGTACTCCTACCAAGTTTGAACTTTCTAGGTCCACTGAGATAGAATTATGAATTTTTACCCAGACCCCGCCCCTCGTGGGCGGAGTTCGGTTTTGCCACCCACCATAGGTGTTCCTATCCTGTCGCCTGTACTCCTACCAAGTTTGAACTTTCTAGGTCCATAGGAACAGGAGTTACGAATTTTCGCACAAACCCCGCCCCTTGTGGGCGGAGTCTTATTTACTACCCACCATAAGTTTCCCCATCACGGTGTCTGTTATCCTACCAAGTCTGAACTTCCTAGGTCCACGGGGAATGAGCTATTAGTTTTCGCACAAACCCCGCCCCTTGTGGGCAGAGTCTGGTTCTGCCGCCCACCATAAATTGCCACCATGGCGCCTGTATTCATACCAAATTTGAACTTTCTAGGTCTATGGGGACATGAGTTATGAGTTTTCGCCCAAACCCCGCCCCTTGTGGGCGGAGTCTGGTTCTGCCGCCCACCATAAGTTTTGCCACCATGGCGCCTGTATTCATACCAAATTCAAACTTTCTAGGTCCATGGGAACTGGAATTATGGATTTTCGTATATAAATGTAAGAAGGGATGTGAGCTTCGAGGCACGCTCCGCCCATTGTGGGCGGGCCTCCGCTGACGTCATTTATGCTGGAGATACGTTCAACAATACCTCTTCTATATCAACTTTTTCCTGCTCTGTTGGCTTTCTCCGAACGGAGTTATAAATGTTTTCATAAAGCATTGCATTTCTGTAGAACGCCCCGCCCATCGGGGGTGGGTCTTCCCAGTTGGATCTAACTTACCAATGCACACCTCTAGCCACCTTTAAACTCCAGTTTTGAAGCCGTCTTGTTACTGAATTTGAAATCATGGTCCTCAGTAGGGCTCATTTCGAGGCACGCCACGCCCACTGTGGGCGGGGCTCCGCCAAGCTGATGTGTGTTTTATACTTCTCGAGACCTGGCCCACCCATCCCACACTTGACCCGGTCTCTCCAGGCAGATCTAAAGGAACTAAGGAATTTCGTGACAGACATGCAGACAGACAGACGGACAGACAGACAGACAGACAGACTAAGCGCTTTATAGTAAGTAGGATAGTTTTTTGTTCAAATAAATCTTGGTGAGAAAAACTCTACGAACTCATGTTACAACCCAATATATATATATATATATATATATATATATATATATATATATATATATATATATATATATATATATATATATATATATATATATATATATATATATATATATATATATATATATATATATATATATATATATATACCTTCACTGCAGACCATATGTTAGCTTCATTGACTACATATGTTACAATAATTCAATTTTTAGGCAAATCAGGCGGCTACACACGCTCTCGCGTGCGCTAGGGGCTCTACCCATGAGAAACGGAGCCACATGAGCTGATTCTCATTATAGACCTTTATCGGATTTATGAGTTTCCGCTCAAACCCCGCCTCCTGTGGGCGGAGTCTGGTCCTGCCACTCACCATAGGTGTTCCCATCCTGTCGCCTGTACTCCTACCAGGTTTGAACTTTCTAGGTCCGTGGGGACAGGAGTTATGAATATCCGCCCAAACCCCGCCCCTTGCGGGCGGAGTGTGTTCTGCCACCCACAATAAGTTTTCCCATCCTGTCGCCTGTACTCCTACCAAGTTTGAACTTTCTAGGTCCGTGGGGACAGGAGTTATGAATTTTCGCCCGAACCCCGCCCCTTGTGGGCGGAGCCTGTACCTGACGCCTACCAATAGCTTTCCCATCTCGCCGGCTACATCACTGCCAAATTTGAACGCCCCAGGTCCAAATTTCTTATTATTTTCGCGGAAGCCCCGCCCCTTGTGGGCGGAGCCTGTACCTGTCGCCTACCGTTAGCTTTGCCAACTTGCCGGCTGCATCTCTGCCGAATTTGAATATTCTAGGCCCAGGAGAACAGGAGTTACAGACTTCGGTGAACTGCAGCTTTCGCGCACGCCCGGAGTGGGACCCTCCCCTGGTGGGCGGAGCTAGCTTGAGTTACGTGTACCCAAGGAGTTCGACTCACTCCCCACCTGTTTCAACCTGTCTGAGCTGTTCCAGTTGGTTTCCAAACGGCACCATATAAGATAGTATTACAGACAAACAGGACAAACGCACAAACGCACAAACGGATAAACAGACAAACGTACAAACAGACAAACGGACATTTGCGGTATATATATATACCAGTTGGGCTACGCACACTAACGCGTGCACCATGCCATGCCCACTACCGCTTGATTACGATTTGTTAGAGGACCAATATGAACAGTGTCGGTTCCCTTTTCATAACCGTTTCCCCATTAGGTGATATTCCCCATTTGGAACGATCCGCTTTAAGGGTATTGATCTCTTGACACTAATAGGTGATCGTGGAGTTGTTTCCATTTTAACCTCCTCTAGTTCCTAGGGCTTTGATAGTCTTGGTTGTGGGAAGCGTGTTGTGATTTACAGTCTGTAACTTCATAAATAGATTGGATGTTAATCAACGGCCCAATATAAAGAGCATCGGTCGACTTTCTTTTTCATAACTGTTTTCTCACCGCGCACTTGTGATCTCCACGCTCTTGATCGTGCCTACGTGACTTTTGCGAGGACACACAAACGGACACACAAAGTTAGCGGTTTATATATATATAGAGGATACCAGGCAGCTACGCACGCTCTTGCGTGCGCTAGGGGGTCTAGCATTGAGGGACGGAGCCACATGAGCTTTTGGTTTTCATTATAGAACTTTATCATCTGAGCCTCTTCCCTGACACTTCTGTAGCGGCCATCATCTTCTTTGGGGTGTGAAACGGGGCTGTGTCTGGCCATGAAGAGTATTCCGATGCATCCGAATCAAATAAATTTGCAGTCCATGTAATCGAAGAAACCCTGTGTAGTTTGGGCTGTGTGTGGCCATGAACACTCACTTTGAAAGGGAAGCCCCTTTGGACAGTTGTAGGGATTTACACGCCTTTACGAGGTATAAACCTGTGCGGCCAGGAATATTGTAGGCTTTATTTTATGCCCAGCCGACTTTATTTTACGCCCGGGCGCTCCTTTCCGTGTAAAAATAGCCCGTCGCCTACGCTCCCTGCAAATTTGGATGCTCTGGTACAGTTGAAAAGGAAAGAAATATTTTTGGCTGAACACACACTTACATATATATATATACACTCCGTGAGCTCCTCGCCCATAATGAACTAAGTCCGGCTCAACTCATCTGTTCAAAAAAGCTGTGGCGCTGCTCACGATTCCGTGCGCGTCTCATGGCTTGCGATAAATGAGTTTCCGTGAAGATAACTTGGAGCGTAATCGTCTTAGCAACACAGTAACCACCCTCTTCCAAAAAATGGACAGTACCGTTCTTCAACCCGAAATAGTAGCGTCAATTGGCAATCATTAACATTCGTTCATAAATATACTGAGACAATCCAAGAAGCCATGGGAAGGACCTTGAAATCATCAGTTTCTTGTTTAACCCTAACCATTGCGGAATGCCTTCATTTCATTGGAGATGAGAATGAAATTTGTTTACACTCTGACAAGTATCCGCACCCGTCGCAGTAGGCATTTGATAGCATACGCATCGACGATCTCGTTGACCAATATATTGTTTGATGAAATTTATGTCGTAATAGGCAGGTCCATATTTGGTATTTTCACGCAAACCCCGCCTTCGGTGGGTGGAGTCACCACCATTAGTTCTCCCTTCTTGCCGCCTGCATTTCTGCCAAATTAGAATGCCCCAGGTCCAAATTAACTATTTGTGTGGAAGCCCCGCCCCCAGTGGGCGGAGTCTACACCTGTTACCTACCATTGGCTTTCGCATCTTGCCGCCTACATTTCTGCCAAATTTGAACCACTCACTCCCAAATTGACTATTCTCGAGGAAGCCCCGCCCCCAGTGGGCGGAGTCTACACCTGTCACCTATCGTTAGTTTTATCATCTTGCCGCCTACCTTTCTGCCAAATTTGAACCACCCAGGCCCAAATTGACTATTTTCGAGGAAGCCCCGCCCCCAGTGGGCGGAGTCCACACCTGTCACCTACCATTAGTTTTCGCATCTTGCCGCTTACATCTCTGCCAAATCTTAACCATCCAGGCCCAAATTGACTATTTTCGAGGAAGCCCCGCCCCCAGTGGGCGGAGTCTACACCTGTCACCTACCATTAGTTTTCGCATCTTGCCGCCTACATCTCTGCCAAATCTTAACCATCCAGGCCCAAATTGACTATTTTCGAGGAAGCCCCGCCCCCAGTGGGCGGAGTCTACACCTGTCACCTACCATTAGTTTTCGCATCTTGCCGCCTACATCTCTGCCAAATCTTAACCACCCGGGCCCAAACTGACTATTTTCGAGAAAGCCCCGCCCCCCAGTGGGCGGAGTCTACACCTGTCACCTATCATTAGTTTTCGCATCTTACCGCCTACATCTCTGCCAAATTTGAACCACTCACTCCCAAATTGACTAATTTCGAGGAAGCCACGCCCCCAGTGGGCGGAGTCTACACCTGTCACCTACCATTAGTTTTCGCATCTTGCCGCTTATATCTCGGCCAAATTTGAACCACCCAGGCCCAAATTGACTAGTTTCGAGGAAGCCCCGCCCCCAATGGGCGGAACCTATGCCTGCCACCTGTCATTAGTTTCTCCATCTTGCCCTCTGCATCTCTGCCAAATTTGAATACTCTAGGCTCAGGAGCAAAGGAGTTACAGATTCTAGTGGGCTACACGGTCTGCGCAAGGCCCGCCCCTAGTGGGTGGAGCCTAGCTTAGGTCACGTGTACTCAAGGAGCCCGGCTCACTCCTCACTTGTTCCAACCTCATTTCCCCTTTGTTCCAACCTATCTGAGCTGTTTCAGCTGATTTCCAAACGGCACCATATAAGATAGTGTTACAGACAAACAGACAGGCAAACGGACATTTGCCGTTTATATATAGTAAGGATAATTCAGAAACTTTTTTTTATTTTAAGTGAATGTTGAGTGCATGGCGAGTCCATCCGTTGAACCGTTTCGCGGACATTTTCGCGCCTTCAAATTGTGAAGGAAGTCCTCAAAAAATCGAACAAATGGGGGGTCTTTTCTATACCTAAGTTGACTTTTACATATAATTCAGATACTTTTTTATTTTAAGTGAATGTTGAGTGCATGGCGAGTCCATCCGTTGAACTGTTTCGCAGAGATTCCAGGAGGAAATGGGGTCCGTGGGACATTTCGCGCCTTCAAATTGTGATAGAAGTCCTCAAAAAATCGACCAATTGGGGGGTCTTTTTCAACCTAGGTTTGTTCTTTTACACATTGACACTTTTTTGCCGCGTCCCAGAAAGTTTCTGAATACAGATATAAATTTTTTTCCAAGCCCCACTTTGGTGCCAACCCCGCCCACTTATGACCACATTTGTTCTTTTACACCTTAATACCTTTTTGCCGCATCCCAGAACGTTACTGAATAGAGTTATAAATGTTTGATCTAAGCTCCACCCACTTTGGTGCCGACCCCGCCCACTACTGGGATTTGATCACATTTGTTCTTTCACACCTTACTACCTTTTGCCACATCCCTGAACGTTTCTGAATAGAGTTATAAATGTTAGATCTAAGCTCCGCCCACTTTGGTGCCGACCCCGCCCACTACTGGGATTTGATCACATTTGTTCTTTTACACCTTAATACCTTTTTGCCGCATCCCAGAACGTTTCTGAGTAGAGTTATAAATGTTAGATCTAAGCTCCGCCCACTTTGGTGCCGACCCCGCCCACTACTGGGATTTGATCACATTTGTTCTTTCACACCTTAATACCTTTTGCCACATCCCTGAACGTTTCTGAATAGAGTTATAAATTTTTGATCTAAGCCCGCCCACTTTAGCGCCAACCCCGTCCACTTCTGGGATTTGACGCCATTAGTTCTTTTACACTTTAATACCTTTTTGCAACATCCCAGAACGTTTCCGAACGAAGTTACACTCATTTTTAAAAAGTAGCTTTCACCTTAGCGCACGCCCCGCCCACCGTGGGCGGGGCTTCGCTAAGCTACGCATGCCCAGCACGCAGAAAGCCCTGTTCACTCTTTTTATTTTTTTCCTGGCCTCTGCGCCTTAATTGAATCAGTTATGAACACATCTAAAAAGTACCGCCCATTTTGAGAAAGCTCCGCCCACAGCGCGTGGGTCTCCACCGTCTGGTTTCTTGACCCAATCCCCACCTTTGAACATTTTTCCCCGGTGTCTGGACTTTTTCGAAGCAAAAATAAAATGTTTGACCGTTGGCACCGCCCACCCCGGCGCTTGCCCCGCCCCCCGTGGGCGGGGCTCCGCAGAGCTCGTATGTGCTCTATTAATTGTGTCTTGGGCTTCACCCATCTCGAACTTGTTCCGACCTCTGAAGGTGATTTTTCAGGTAAAACCGGATTGTGTGACATACAAACAAACAAACAAACTTTTTATACAGTCAACGTTTCGGCGTTACCGCCTTCGTCAGGACCTGGAAGCCAAAAAGAATTTGAGATTCATCCAATTCATGCACCATTTCAGACTTCAGTTAGCTCAACGAAAATGGTTTCATCAGGTGATCGCGAAGTGGCAGAATCGGTAGAGCTCGCTCGAGAGGTGGCCATCACTAATGGGTATCCCTGGAAAGAACAATCCCTTCGCAGACCCCCACGTAGCAGACCCCACGGACATACTGACGAAAGTTTGGAGAAAGTGACCTTTTGCCTTCCCTTTGTATCAGACTTGGTCAGTTCTGACGTAAGAACAGCTCTGCGCAGGTGTGGCCTTGATGACATGGTGCGGGTGGTCGAAGTCCCTCTTACCAATCTCAGGAGAAAGCTGGTTCAAAATCGTCTGTACGACCGTCTCTGCATAACCCCCCACTGTGTCATCTGTCCCCACGGGCGTGAGGGGGACTGCATGGCTTCAGGGGTGATCTACTTGATCACTTGTGAGGCCTGCGGATCCGCGCAAAAGACCCCAAAATTAACCGGAAAGACGAATGCCTAGCCATAACAAGTGAACTCGCCCCGTTCATCGACCTGTGTGGGCTACAATTGCCACCGGCTTCACGTCGGGGGTCAGGTCACCCGGGGCCCACCCACTGTGAAAATGTTTAAATAGGCAGTTTGAAAGGTGGTCCACATCTCGGCTTCTTATTTCTAAGGTGGGTCCCCTTGTTGTGGTTTTCGAGACCTATTTAGATATCTGTAGGTTATACTTGAGCTAACTGAAGTCTGAAATGGTGCATGAATTGGATGAATCTCAAATTCTTTTTGGCTTCCAGGTCCTGACGAAGGCGGTAACGCCGAAACGTTGACTGTATAAAAAGCTGTATCATCTTGGCCGAGGCTATACCACACACCTCATACCGAAACTCACACGATGCCAAGATTCATCGAAAGTCGTTCATGGTCAAACAAACAAACATACATATGTACATACATAGATACATATCTCTATATATAATCCACAAGTTTGGTGTGTCTGTTTGTTTGTATGTATGTATGTTTGTTTGTCTGTCTGTCACACAATCCGGTTTTACCTGAAAAAACACCTTCAGAGGTCGGGACAAGTTCGGGATGGGTGAGCCCAAGACAAAATTAATAGAGCACATACGAGCTCTGCGGAGCTCCGCCCACGGGGGGCGGGGCATGTGCCGGAATGGGCGGTGCCAAGAGTAAGACATCTTATTTTTGCTTCGAAAAAGTCCAGACACCGGGAAAAATGTTCAAAGGTGGGGATTGGGTAAAGAAACCAGACGGTGGAGACTCACATGCTGTGGGCGGAGCTTTCGCAAAATGGGCGGTACTTTTCAGATGTATTCATAACTCGATTCAATTAACGCGCAGAGACCAGGAAAAAAATAAAAAGAGTGAGCAGGGCTTTATGCGTGCTGGGCATGGGTAAGTTTAGCGAAGCTCCGCCCACGGTGGGCGGGGCGTGCGTTAAGGTGAAAGCTGCTTTTCAAAAATGAGTGTAACTTCGTTCGGAAACGTTCTAGAATGCGGGAAAAAAGTGGTGGGTGGTCATGTAACAAATGTGGCGAAACCCTCGAAGTGGGCGGGGCTAGCACCAAAGTGGGCGTAGTTTAGATCAAAAATGTATAACTCTATTCGGAAACGTTCTGGGATGCGGCAAAAAGGTATTAAGGTGCAAAAGAACAAATAAGGTCAAATCCCAGAAGTGGGCGGGGCTAGCACTAAAGTGGGGGGAGTTGGCACTGAAGTGGGTGGGGCTAAGACAAAAATTTATAACTCTGTTCAGAAACGTTCTGGGATGCGGCAAAAAGGTATTAAGGTGCAAAAGAACAAATGTGGTCAAATCCCAGAAGTGGGCGGGTTGGCACCAGAGCGACCGGGGCATAGATCAAAATTTTAAAGCTATTTAGAAACGTTGTGGGATGCGGGAAAAGTGGTAAAATTTAGTAGAACAAATGTGGTCAGATTCCACAAGTAGGCGGGATTGGCACTAAAGTGGGCTTACATTGGGATTATTAAGTACTCTTTATGGCCACACACGGCCCCATCTCACTTCCCAAAAAACGATGGCCGCTACAGAGGTGTCAGGGAAGAGGCTCAGATGATAAAGTTCTGTAATGAAAATTAGAAGCTCATGTGGTTCCGTCCCTAACGGCTAGAGCCCCTAGCGCACGCAATAGCGTGCCTAGCCGCCTTGTATATATATATATATAATACATAGTAAGGATCTTACATTCACTTGCAGTTATTCTTTGTTACAACTTTCGCGCAATGACTAGTTTTGTGATATGGCTCATGAAAAAGAGTACCAATGAAGCGAAAATCGAAATCCAATTCGATGGGTGCGCGTGTACAAGGCAGAACGGGAGCGATGGAGTTCGACAGATTCAACAATACATTCTTCTGATCAGGACATACTTCAGTATTTTAGCAGAGTGCGAGCTTGGATGGTAGCCTAGGTTATCAAATACCACCTTCTACTCGTTTTCATCAGAGTACCTCACATTTTCTACGAACCTCCTCCACTTAGAGGATAACCTGCGGGTGCAATCGCTACCCTGCAAATCGACTCAGCCAAAAGCTTGACTGGAAAGTACACTGGGTTCCAGATGGTCGTTGATAAGCAAGGCCCCCTCAATTCAGAGCCTGGCATGCTACTCGAGAGTGCCCACATGCCAAAATCAGTAACATAGAAGTGCCTCAACCTGAAAGAGTCCCTATTACTAACGTAGGGTGGGACCGCTCGGAAAAAGCTGTCAAAATCTCTGTGCCATAGTAGGGTGCCCAAAAGGAGAAGACCGAAGCGACGATCTGTACTCTCAATGCGAAGGCTTGCATCAGAAGCGAATATCGATGATCCAATTATACAAGCTAGGAAGAGCAACATTTTTAGACCGTCCGATACGGTAAGGCATCGCTCGCTCATGACATCGTTGAGACTGCAGAAGAGCAGTCTGCAGAAGACTGAACATGCAACAGCAGAGGTGTCGGTGTGTCTTCGTCAACACTCACTTGGCCATAAATATGAATTCGTGCACAAGCACGACACCCCGAATCGGACATCTTACAAGGAAGGCCTTTCAGGGTGTGGGACGCTTTTTGAAAATGGTTTTTTCCATGATGTAGGGGCATGAGCAACGAGTATAGACTTATGGCCCATTTCCGCTAAATGACCTTCTGAATGCCAAAAAAGGAATGCAAATGATTTTGTCAGAAATTGCCGTTTCAACCCACTAAGCGTCGTTTGCTTCGTTCATGGTGTCGACTGTCTGCACAGTAGAAGGTGCCAGCGGAGTGCGCATTGAAAAGAACGTGAACGTTAGCCAAAAAAGGGATGACATGTTGAAAAGTGCGGGGAGGTTCCATAGGGGCGGTCCACGGTTGAGCTGCCGGCAGCGACGGATGGTGTAGTGAATAGCGATCAGGACTTCGAGTTTGGACGACTAGGCTGGGTTGATGGCCCGGATCCTCGAGGCGTTGCCGCTTTTGCATTTTATGCTGCCACCTCCAGATTGGCTCCATATTGCACCAGGACCAAAACAATGAGCCAGAGTGGTGGAGGGGACGGCTAGGCTGACCTGGCCGGCTACCTAGTCGTTTTCGTACCCCAGTCATACGTGATACCAGCGCTACTACACCGCACAACTGCATTCCTCCGCATCTCGTTCACTCCTACGACTGATACCAAAACCGTCTGTTAAGGGTAAATCAGTGGCATGTATGTGTGTACATTGGCGGTGATCTTTAATGTTATTTATGTGCGTAATTAAATATTGCAGGGATGTCTCGGATCTGTCGTCATTTTCTGAATACCGGTACCCAGTGCATGGTTTATTGATAGACAATTCCACGTGCGCTCTTTCATGCGTAAATCTAGATCGCGAACTCGAAGCTTTTTAAGCTCGATGTTGGACATCTGTGAAGCTCCCTGACAATTTAGGATCCCGAGAATAGTAATCCAATAATTTTTTTACCTCAACTGACCGAATATATACGCCTTTCTACCCCGAACAGTCAAGATGGTGTTTCGGAATTTTCGGCAGCTCCCTGCACTTACGGTAGAAGCCGGTCGAATGACTCATCTGAATAGAGCCCTCTTCGGGAGGGATACGCTCCACACATTCTAGGATCAATGTCCGCACTTTCGGAGTTGTGTCAAGTCAACTGGCATTGTTGAAACAATATTGTAGAACAATAGTTTATGGCTTTTTGTGACATATGACTACCCGCTACTGCTCTTGTCAAGTTAAACACTCTTTCAAGAAGCCGGTACGTGAGGTGAACGTGGCGATGCGGTGGGATACCACGCTGTACTCAAAATCCTGAATCCATCTAAAAATTGCCTTGAAGTTTGCCCCTATGGACCTTTATTCTTGATTTCAAGCGGTATCCGATGGGAATAACTGTCGTGCACTGAGACTCCTATATTATTTTTATGATAGCCTAAATTTTCAGCTCTCTGCTAATCTCCATAGATAGGCAGATTGGTCCGCTTGTTTTGCACTTGATAGTTACAACCACATGTGACCTCGTGAGTTGTCGGTAACAAACTAAATCGGAAGTTTATGGCCTCTCCCACTTCCCTCACCTTCCGTAGACGGTACTCCGTCGTGGTGATACAAAACGTGGTTTTCTTATACAAGGAATCGAGGCTTCTTCTGGCAGCCGAACTATAGAAGGCCATGGACTCTTCCAGTGCCATACAATTGGAGCTCATGGGCAAGATCACAAAGTTGAAGGCTAAGTTTCACTTTGAAACCTCCAAATCCCCACAAACGTGCATGGTTTCTTTCGCGAAGTTACGGGCCCAACGCCGCTGTTATCATCAGGCGACCGCAGGGGATCATTGTGATCGCCCTTCACGGGCTCGTCTTCCTCGCAAAGGATAACGGGCTTGTTTTTTTAGCATCGAGAAGTACGGTTCGAAAGCTCTTCATTACCGCCTCTTCCTATATGTGCCCAGTTATGCTGCAAGAACGAAAGTCTTCAATCAAATATGATGACATCAAATTCGGTCAAAATATTCGCTGGTAACATGATGAAGAGCATTTGGTCTGATGAATAATTTGGAACCTTTCTCCTTGAAACCATTTAAGCGCTCTCCTGCTTGAATGGAGCTCCACCCTTATTTGGCCGGTGAGGGGCAAAGAAACCTTTTCCATATAATACCTTTTCAGGGCTCCTAAAATGTGAGGGAGCTCCATAGATACCCGACATTGAGCCCAAGAACGTTTTGCAAGCGTTTAGGACGCATTTCATGAAAAAGGAAAGCGAACGCATGCATAAAGGAATCGAACCCTAATGTCAAGCCCATCAGCCCACCGTTGAACAGTTATGGCTTCGCTCGGCACGGTGACCCGTTCGGTACAGTGGTATAACATAGGGAGCCATTGAGCCTGTAACTTGGTTCCCAGATTCGTCTGGCAGATTTAGAGCACAGATCTGAGAACAGTGTGTGCGCGAATGCCTTTTTACTGAACCAGATTACGTTTGCAATTCATATTTGGAAAGTGAAAGGTGATCGAGTGAAACACTGATGGTGGGCGGTAGCACTAAGAACGAAGCCTGCGCGAAACGGGCGGAGCGTGCACGAAACGTGCACGAAACGGGCGGAGCGTGCGCAAAATGAGCGTAATCTAGGCAGAACTATGCACACAAGTAGGATTGAATGAGGAACGAAACCAATTTACATAAACACACACCAAAACTTGAGCAGGAATCCGCTTGTGACGGGTAGTGCATCTACGAGGTGCTTCGAAGTGTGTGTGTTGGGTTAGAAATTCATAACTTATGTTCATCTGCACGCAAGCTTCCTGTTAAGAAAGGGTGCGGGCGGCTGGCCAAGTTTAATACGAAAGAGTTCGGTGCTAGCCGGGCAATCCGACTGGTTAAGAGAATACTTAAACTTTCTCACCAAAGAACTTCTCGAAGTCAAGAAGCAAAAGCCGGGATTGTTTACCAGCACATTTTCAGCATGATATTCTCCATTATCACAACTCCAAAAGAGGATAAGAAAATCGTTATGTGACTGTCAGCTTCAACACCAGGATTCCAACAAAATGTTTTTCAATAGAATTCCAGATTCACGTTCCGTTTAAAGACATTCTGCTAAATGATGATGGGCAAGTCGATAACCTTATACTTATAAGACACCTACATAGAATATGCGACTTCAGTGAGGTTTCAGAAGACTATATGGGGAGTTGGGAAATGTTATAGCAGGAGACATAAGCCCAACAAAAGCTGATTTCAGTTTTATGTGGGAAAAGGAGCGAAGTCTCGGATAGAGAAAGGCATCATAAAGCAAGAAGGAAAAACATCAACATGAAACGATAATCGGGGTTATTTCGCTCTTCAGAAGCAACTTCAAACTAATTGTTTATCAAGAAGACTAGCCAAAGAGCATTTGAGCCCTTACTGTCATGAATTTTCTAGACCACTACTAACAAAATCTCACATTAACAATGGAATGTTTTCCACATGGATTCACAGCCAATCACCCGGCTAACGCCGGGCTATCCTACTTCTCGTGTAAAGTTGGCTGGCCACCCGCGTCCCTCCCAAATTCGGACCCCCTGTACGGGAGAATAGGAATTATAAATTTCGGGTCAAACACACGCACACTTCGTGAGCACCTTGGCTGTCTGAGCAGACTCTTGTTCAACTCATGTGTGCTGAAATAACTTACCTCATTCTCCTCTTCGTTCATTCTCAGTCGTGCCACGTGCCACCAGCATTCCCGTATTGCTGCCTGATCCCTATCAAATCTATCCAAATTAACAATTTTCGCGCACTCCCCATCCCCTTAAGGAGAGTCCAGTCCTGCCACCTACCAGCAGTGTTCCCATCATGCCACTTGTAACCCTTCCAAATTCGAACGCTCTACTCTAAAGCAGCAATTTTCGCGCATGCCTCGCCCAGAAAGGTCGGACTCTAGCACTGCCATCTACTCTCAGGGTTCTCTTATCGGCGCCTGTAGTCCTATCAAATTTGAACGCTTTAGGTACTTGGGAATAGGAAGTATGTACTTCCGTTAAAACCACTCTTACGCTGTCAATCACGCGGGTAGAGCCTGGCTCAGATCATGGTTCCCAAGCAACTCCACTCATTCCCACTTGTCTCAACCTAGCGAATCTGTTCCACATCGATACCACAGAGGTGCCGTATAAAGTGGTGACAAACAAGTCGAGAGACAAACTGACCAACAGACATACGGATGTTTGTGGTTTATATATAACCAGATGGAATGCGCACTCTAGCGCGAGCAACACATCAGCAAGCATCAGTAGACTTCCTATTTCATAACATAATCCTCATCCATGTTAACGTGCGCCTACGTGACATTTCACAATCCTAACTGCGCCCGTGCGACTTTCTGCCGGCAGACGCACAAACCGACATACAAACAGACACGCAAACTTAGCACTTTATATACAGAGGGATAATCAGTGTATACCGTCCGAGGACTTTTTTATAAACTCAAAGCACTTTTTCCCCGTTTTAAAACAATTTGGAACAGAGACTTGAATTATGGACTTAGGCACCGTCAACCGTGGACCGAACCCCGCCCACTTCGGGCGTTCGACCAAATTTTCTCAATGGCCTCTGTCATTTCGTTCTTTCTGAAACGTTTTTGGAAATGGTTATGCATTTTTTGAAGTACCTTCCGTTTGAGCGCACTTCCGCCTATCATAGGTAGAGCTTTGCTCAGTTTAGGCATGCCCAGCAAGCATGAGGCCTTGTTCATTGCATTCTCTAGCTATGTGTATCAAGGTCGGGAAGTCAACATGATGAACGACTAGCTCCGGATCTGTGCAGAAGGAAACGCGCCACGTGAAGAGCATTTAAGGATATCGAGGGAGTAGTGAAGAAGACAAAGAACATCCGGCTCCGCGCTCACCTTTTCGACACAGTTGTCCTTCCTGCTTTGACGAACGCCTCGGAGACTTGGATTTTACGGAGGCAGGATGCATATGCTCTCAGCGTCACTCAACGCGCTTGGGAAAGGACGATGCTCGGAATTTCCCTGCTCATGCAAGTGCAGGAGGGAATCCTGTGTACCGAGCTCCGTCAAGTACAAAGATCAGGGACGTCGTTGCTTACGCCAAGAAGTCGATGATGAGGTAGGCTGGACACGTTATGCAATATCATGATGACCCCTGAAGCAGGGTGGTTAGTGACTGAATCCTTCGGACGTCAGAAACCAAGACGACCGCCAGCGCGATTGTGTAAGCCTCCAGGGGGTAGGGTAATGGTTTCATTAAAATCATGGTGGGAGCAAACTGACCGACAGAATTTGTGGAAAAAAGCTCTGATTACAAGCTGCACGGAGACCCATGCGAAATGGTGACAACCACTTCAGATGGCAGGATAAGGAAAGGCCGTTCGCTCCATTGACGAGACGTCTTCCACTCTCGGCTGCTGCCCGTTGAATGACTCCATAGATCACCACGACTACTCGACTATACGACCTATATGTGAACTACCATTCGGATCGCCCTCTTCTTCTTGCAGTAAAATTGACCCGCGGCCTGCATTCTCGGAGAGTTTAAAAGCTCAGGTCCAAGAGAACAGGACTATTACTTCCGGCGAAACACACACACACCGACACACTTTGTGCGCGCTTTGCCCGTCATAGGCTAAGTTCTGCTCAGGTCCTGTGTGTTCAGGCAGCATGGTTTCTTCACCTCTTATTTCAACTTCAATGCCCGTTTTCACTCAAGTTACGCTCATTTCACGCATGCTTCGCTCTCTCCATAACCCCTACGACCCAACGAGCAGGATCCAGTTCTCTCACTTTCTATTACCTACCATCGGTGTCCTAATCCTGCCGCCTGCACTCAAGCCAAATTTGAACGCCCTCGTCTGAATTAGTAATTTTTGCACGCCCCGCCCCTTAATGGCGGAAGTCTAGTTGTAACACCTATCGTCAATGTTTACATCCTGCTGCTTGTGCTCATATCGAATCTGAACGCTCCAGGTCCAAATTGCCAGTTCTCAAGCACGCCTCGCCCATTTTAAGTGGAGTCTAGGCCTGCTACCCGTCGCCTAACCACCGATGATGTCGCCTCTACTTCCGCAAAATCCGAATGCTCTAGATCCACGGGGACATTACTTGTGAATTTTCGATCAAACATTCATTTCGCACAAGTCGTAAGTCGTAGTCGGTCCTGCCACCCATCATAAGTGTTCGCATCATGACGCCTGTAATCTTACCAAATTTGTATGTTCTCGGTCAAGTGGGAGAGGTGTTACGAAATTCCAGACAGACAAACACACACAGGAACACAGGAGTTAGCGGGTTATATATTAGTGGGCCTACGGATCTCCTTCACTGAGGGTTCTCTCTCACTGAAGGATCCCAGCCGGTTAGTGACGAGGCTACGTAGGGCGTCCCCAGGTGGCGGATAGGGAAATTAATCGCCGACCAAAAGTCACCGGTACTTCCCAGAGACGCAGGTGGATTCAGGGGATGGACTCCTTGATTCTGCTGTGCTGGGTCGATATACCCTCTGTTCTTCGCAGGCGATCCACGCATACGTGTGTGGAGAGTCTGTGGGTGCAGTTGGTATCCTGCCCATCGACTCGGCCAAAAGCTTGCATTCGGGTGACGAACAAGTCACGCTGGGAAGTATTTGGGAGGCGATTCGGGGCCGCCTCCAAAAACAAAGCCCCTTGTCCACTTCGGGATAGCCTGGCAAGCCCCCGGAGTCAATAGCCCCCACGTCAGAGCCTGGCAAGCTACACGATGGGTTTTTCTTTCACCGCCAGAAACAGTAATAAAAATGGGCCTCATTCCCCTGAACCTGAGGGAGCCCCCAATACGGCAGCGTTGGGTAGGACCGCTCGGGAGAGGCTGCTAAAATCTCAGGGCCAAAACAGGCTGCCCAAAAGGAGAAGGACTAAGATGGCGATCTGTACTTTCAACGCACGGACGCTTGCATCGGAAGCGTGTATAGAAGACCTGATGATGCAAGCTAGGAAGATCAAGTACGACGTCATCGGACTGACCGAGACGAGAAGGCATCGCCCGCTGCACGCTGTGTTTGAGAGTGGAGAAGAACTGTTCCTTGGAACATGCGACAGTAGAGGCGTCGGCGGCGTAGGTGTCCTCGTCAACACGCACTTGGCCATGAACATCGATTCGTACGAAAGCTTAACAACCCGAATCGGACGTTTGCGATTAAGAAGATGTGGCTCAATCCCAGCTCTAACCATCTTCGTTGCTTACGCACCAACATCGAGCTACGAAGAAGAGGAGTTGGAAGCGTTTTATATGGATCTGGAGAGGCTCTACAGAGAAGACCACACTTTCTTCAAGGTCATCGTCGGTGATTTTAACGCCAAGATTGGCCCCAGAAGAACGGCTGAAGAGCTTCACATCGGGACTCACGGAGTGGAATGGAATGAGCAGGGTGAAAGGCTGTCCGAGTTTATCATGACGACCCACACCATCCATGGTAACTCGCAGTTCCAGAAGCCCTCTCATTTAAGATGGACATGGGAGTCACCTGGTGGACAGTTCCATGATGAAATAGACCACATCATCTTCAATCGAAGATTTTGCCTGACCGACGTCGCTGTTGTTCCGAAGTTCTACACGGGATCGGACCATCGTCTCCTCCGCGCTAGATTCCGCTTCTCAGTGCGTGGGGAGAGAGCTATGAAGTTTCGGAAACGAAGACCCAAGACCTCAATCAACTGGGACCACTTAGCTTCCCTTGCGAGTAAGTGGGAGGATTCCGTTATCGACAACATCGACGAAGAATACAACCGGCTCGTCGAACATCTTCACGATAGTGCTACGAAAGCAGAGAGTCTACAAGAAGCCAAGAGACGACTCTCCTCGAAGACTCTCGAGCTGATACGCCAGCGTGGAATCGCGCGAGCTACAGGCAATTATCAACAAACGTCCGAACTTGCGAAGCTATGCAGAGAAGCGATAAAGGAAGATCTGAAAGAGAGAAGAGCAGCAGTCATGGACGAAGCCGCCGAGGCCGGAAAGAGCATACGCAAAGCCCGACGAAGCTTCGCCAATTACAAGACCAAGATGACCTCCCTTCGTCGTCCTGACGGAACCGTTACTGCATCACGGAGGGCAATGGAGAAGGTCATCTACGACTTCTACTCGGATCTCTTCGACAGCCATGTCTACCTGCCTACTCACCATCTTAGGCAAGACGAATATATCGCTCCTTCGGTTCTCCCTTCCGAAATACGACATGCCATCACGTCGATGAAGAACTGTACAGCGCCCGGTCCCGATAGGATCAAACCAGAACATCTGAAGAGTATGCCTCCGGTCATCATCAAAACTCTGGCAAGGCTCTTCACACGGTACCTGTCGGAATGCAAAGTGCCCACGTCGTGGAAAACTAGCAAGACTGTGTTGCTGTACAAAAAGGGAGATCCAGACGATATTGGCAACTATCGCCCAATCTGCCTGCTGTCCGTAATCTACAAGCTTTTCACTCGTGTCATCTTAAACAGGATTGGCAGAACATTAGATGAAGGACAGCCATGCGAGCAAGCAGGGTTTCGGAGAGGGTTCAGTACAATCGATCATATCCACACCCTAACAAGGCTCATTGAAGTATCGCGAGAGTACAAAATGCCGCTATGTCTTACGTTCATCGATTTAAAGAAAGCCTTTGATACCGTCGAGACAGAAGCGGTAATTGAAGCCCTGGGTAACCAGGGTGTTCCTACGCAATATATAAGGATGCTTCGTGAGCTCTACGATAACTTCACGACCAGGATTCCACCATTCTATAAGGAAGTCATTGTCAACGTGAAGAGAGGTGTTCGGCAAGGCGATACTATTTCGCCCAAACTTTTCAGTGCCGCCCTCGAGAATATCATGCGTCATTTGGAATGGGAAGACTTGGGAGTGAAAGTCGACGGCCGCTTCCTACATCACCTCCGCTTTGCAGACGACATCGTGCTTATAACACCGAACATCAAGCAGGCGGAACGAATGCTGGCCGAGTTTGATAGTGCTTGTGGAAAGATCGGCTTGAGGCTGAACCTAACGAAGACGATGTTCATGAGAAACGAACTGGTACCTGATGCTCCTTTCACGTTAAACGGAACGAATATCTCCGAATGCTCTAACTATGTGTATCTAGGTCGGGAAGTCAACATGATGAACGACCTAGCTCCAGAGCTGTGCAGAAGGAAACGCGCCGCGTGGGGAGCATTTAAGAATATCGAGGGAGTAGTGAAGAAGACAAAGAACATCCGGCTCCGCGCTCACCTTTTCGACACTGCTGTCCTTCCTGCTTTGACGTACGCCTCAGAGACCTGGACTCTACGAAAGCAGGATGAGCATGCTGTCAGCGTTATTCAACGCGCTTTGGAAAGGACGATGCTCGGAATTTCCCTATACACGCAAGTGCAGAAGGGAATCCGGAGTTCCGAGCTCCGCCAACGAACGAAGATCAGGGATGCCGTTGACTACGCCAAGAAATCGAAGATCAGGTGGGCCGGACACGTTATGCGATATAGTGATGACCGTTGGACCAGGGCGGTTACTGACTGGATCCCTCGGGACATCAAACGAACTCCAGGAAGGCCGCCAACGAGATGGTCAGACTTCTTCACGAAAGCTCTGAACGAAAGGAATGTTGAACCTCGTGTCCCTGAAGCGAGAACGATTCACTGGACCACTCTGGCTCGTGACAGGGACGAATGGAGACGTTACTGGCGCCCGCTCGAGGAAGTCGATGATCAACGGGACGACAGGTGATACAGGTGATATTAGTGGGCCGTCACTCTGAACTGTATTTATACCTGCGTCAGTCAATTATGATAGACCATTATCATACATATATAAGATTTAGATTTATTAACGCGAGAGCACATGTCATTCAAAAACGCAATTCAAACATAACTGTAAAACCAAGTAGACTCTCAAAATATCAAAACAACTCCAATAATAAATAATAATAATAGAATAATAATAATTTAGGTTGTCGGAAAAGTATTTGCGCATTTTGGTTTCCATGTTGTGAAATCTTTGGGGATGCCTTCACTGCAGAATATGTGTAAGTGCAGGTCAATGCGCTCTCCACATCATATCTGCCGTAGCATTTCGCAACGGTTATGGCTGCAAGAATCGCTCTCGACCCAAAGCGAGTCAGACTGCCTTTACTTTATAAAATCAGAAAAAAAAGTTAATTCGAATTGAGCGACAGGGGAAATATGCGATCCGATAGGATCATCTATTGTCTCTAATAGCGCAACAAGAAGTTGGTACAGTAAGTTCGAAAATGGCCACTTTGACTAGACCGAAAAAACACTGTCTGGGAGACCAACTGACCTGAATGACGTTCACCTCCTGGAACTGGTTGAAGAGGATTCCAGGCCAGGTGTGGTACCCGTCAGCTGAAACAGGAGCTCATAGCCATCACGACACGGCAGCTGTCCATTTGCATCGCCTCGGAAAGACATGGAGATTCGGAGATATGGATAAGTTGTGGTCTGGGTAGCCACCACCTCCGAATGAAAAGGGATTCATGCCTGAACTTGATGACTTTCCGACGCACCTTCGCATGGCTGGAAGACTCAATCAATGGTAACGAGAAGTGTGTTCTCTAGTTGAACCATACGAGGAAACGCCAATGGCTTGGATGCGTAGAGCATGGAATCTCGACATCCAACTCAGAATTCCTATCTCAGGAGGCGATGCCAAGCGTTTGAAGCCATTTGAAAGGATCGTTCACTGGGTCGTTCTACCACCAAACTCCGCTGTCGGCACTGAAGCCTAGTGTGCTTTGTGGACCGGATCGCTGCAGCTCTATGAGAGAAACTGAGGAAAGTCTATTTTCTCCACGACAGTGCTCGCCCATACTTTTCGAAGGAGGCTCAGAAAAAGCTTCAAAGCTTGAGATGGCATGTTCTGGCCCGCCCACCGTATTCAACAGACCTGACTCCAACGGATTATCATCTGCTCCTGTCGCTGTCGAACCATCCGAAAAATAAGAAGTTCGATTATGTGAATCAACTCGAGACGTACATTGACGGCTTCTACTTCTTGAAACCTCAGGAATTCTATGCAAGCAGAAACCACAGGTTGCCTGATAAATGGCAATACCTTGTCGATAGTCAAGGTGCATATGCATGTTAATTATTAGTTGTCGTGAAGGAAAAAAATAAAATTGAAAAAAAATTGCAAAAGGTGCAAAGACTTTTCCGACAACCTAATAATATAATAATATAAACCACAAGTTTGGTAGGTCTGTTGTTTTGCTTGCCTGTCACAAAATTCGGTATCAGTCGAAGAAGGGCCTGTAGAGTTCGGGGCAAGTCTGTAAAGGGTTGAGCCTAGGGCAAGGTCAACGAGGGCACATGAGCTCAGCGAAACCCCACTCACAGGGATGGGACATGCAACGGAATGGGTGAAACTTAAAACGAAACTAATTATTTTGACTTGAGGAATGCTCAGACGTCAAGAAAAAAAAATTACCAAAAGTTAGAGATGGGTCAACAAATCAAATGAAGGAGACCCACCGTTGTGGGCAGGGCTTTCTTCATGAGTTCATAACATGGGTCTTGAAGGCATTGAGGCCGCAGAAAAAATAAAGGGAGTTGCCAAGACAATATATGCTGGGCTTGCGTAGCCTTAGAAAAGCTCCGCTCGTGATGTGCAGGACGTACGTTCTAGTGGAAGATAATTTTTAAAAAAAAATGGATAATAATATGGCTCTCTTCAAAAACGTTCTAGAATGGGGACAAAATGTGGGTAGATTCCATGGAAATGTGGTCGAATACCTGAAATGGACACGGTTCTATATACTCTCAGTAGAACTGAGAAAAAAGGACGTCCATCGCAAATGTTGACCTTGAATATATTCACTTTTATTATGGCAAACCATAGCATTCACAAGAAAATTGGATCAAATAAATGTTTGAAAGTAATGCGATAACAATATTTGAGCCCTTGTTATGTTTGTCTCGGCTGTTTTCCGAACCAAGCATAGCCCATGTGCTGTCCTCAGGGGCCAAAGTTTTGTCCCTGTAGGAAATTTTAGAAAACATGTTTGTTGTGAACTGTGCTTTTAAGCAAGGGAAATGCCCTTTTGTTTCTTGCTATGGAGGCTTTCGTTCTCTAACTACACTGATTTCCAAATATTGCACAGCTGTCCTTGAAATGCAACTCCATAAGCGAGGAGGCACACTGAGCACCACCGCTCAAGGTTAACCTCTAGGAGTGATTTCTTACCAGTACGCCTAAATTTACTGTGTTCAATGTTTTGCTAATCTAAATTCCTACCCTTCAAAGATTGCTCTCTTCGAAAATATTCGAAACTGACCGAGAGTAATATGTGATACTTTAAAACGCGTTGCATTGGTATACACAGCAAATCCTGTAACTTGAACTGGTTGTCGTTGACGGACGCCGTGCATTCCTAGAACTATTCATTAGTAATCGTTAAGAACAAAGAAAAAGAGTTGATGACTTTTTTCAGAAACACTCTCCAACAAATACGACAAAGAGTATGAAGGTAATGAGGCGGCACATTCCATGCAATCGTATGTGTAGCCATTTCGGTTCGCTTTAAAAACACATCTAAAAATTCACTCACATGAATCCTAGCCTTCACAGCAGGATCGCTCTTTTCCAACTCGAGTATACGAGCTCTCGAATCGCTAAGACCCATACAATAAGGGCCGTAGGCGATGAATTCGTCCTTGTGCCTAGAAAACCAAAAAGGTAATAAAGGAAAAAAGTGAAGGAATAAAGAGAGAAGGAGGAAATGGAAGGACGGAAGTTCATGAATGACTTTAAATCGAAGATATTGAACAACTTACTGAACAAAAACATCACCAACAGTTCGTCCCAAAGCCAACGAACTTGGCCGACCTTCACTTGGTTGGTTCAAACCCAACGTTTTCAAAACTGCATGTCGCAAGTCACTATGAAACGAGTGATGCAAACTCCACAGTGTCTGGAATGTTAACACCATAGTCACAGCATTTCTACTGGAATGAAGACAGCCCTTAATAAACGGAACTTACCGTGATGTTCATGAAAATCAATTTGTGGTCTATCTCCCGAACAACCTTTTGAAGCGGCTCGTAGAACTTGTTGATTATCATATTCAGTGCCTTCTCAACATAATTTTGTTCAGTGTCGAGTAGCTCCTTTATGCAGTGTTCTCGTTTCGAAGATGGTGAGAAACTTGACCAAACCTAGACCGTTGAGATACTCAGCACACATAGAATTCGCTACACAACAGGTATTTGCACCACGCTTGATCAATGTATATGCTCAAGACAACCAACATCGTTTCTCCTTTGGCTGTCCCTCCTACAGACGATGTGATCGTAGATAAGCTGAGGCTCCTCTTCATTCCTGAATAAAGAGGAAAACATCGAAAGGTCTGACTCTCTGATGGCAGTAATTCTCTACGAGTGCGAGCACTAGAACAATAAAGGAGTTACTCACTTTGAGGGTGAGATGTCATAGATAGCAGCATCCAAGTCTACTTTTTCTACGTCATCTTGTAAACTGCGATAGATAGCTTCTTCTTCCGGAGGAGGACATATTCGAAGAGGAAGAGTGGAACATAACGCAGCATTCAATTTGGAAGGGAACGGTCTGAGCAGGAATTTATCGAAGAGAAGTCATAACAAGAATTAATAATTCTCAAATGATCAGCTATTAATACTTGATTAGTTGGGCTATGCACGCTAATGCGAGCATTACATGTCCACGACCGTTCATCTACGATGTAGTCAACCAGCGAAATGTTGGATCAATAGAATAAAATATTCGCTTTAGTTTTGAACGCCGAACAGCTTCGAGGGCACACCGCTTGACGTATTTTTTGAGCAGAATACTAGAGGTTGATCATAGCTTTGGTCCGCCCTGTCCAAGCTTGGCGAAATTCAGGGACCTGACCCCTCCATAACCTCTAGCCAATTCTTCCGCGTCCTGGAACGTCTTGAACAGAGCTATTAACTTTTATCTTAGTTCCGCACATACCGTGCAAGTCCCACCCACTTCACGGTTGTGATAACATTTCTCCTACTAACTCTAACCACTTTTTCCCCCGCATTCTAGAACGTTTCTGAGTGGATACACGAATTTTAATCTCAGCCTCGCCCATCTACGCGCAAGCCCCGCCCGCCTTAATGCAAGCTCCGCCCGCTCTAGGGTTCTGACCACACCCTATCTTAATAACGTGCCTCTCCTCAATCGTACATAAACTCACATTAATCATTAGAATGATGGCAGTAGGAGAGTGAAGTTTTATAGAAAAATAGGTTTGAGGGCAGAGAACGTTTTGGCATGTGTCCTCAAGGTTTTAATTACCGTGAAGAATAGAGAAATTTATTAAATTCAACATTATAATTCGTGTAAGATGTCAAAAGAGGATAAGGATAAGGTCTTTCAACGTTAATCAGTCCTGTCTGAGGGATGCGCCCCCGCATTCGACTTCCATTCAAAACCGTATTGACGTAATGAATGTGTGTGTGGCCTACACAATGATATCGTCGTCTACGGCGACGATCCCCATAACTATATCGTCATCTCACTGTCTGAGACGACTCCCTAGCTGTACCCACGCCCCTAAGTCGTGCGGGGTCAAGCGGACCCGACATAAGTGGGTCCGCACCCCTTCCTATGACAGCGCCATAATTCTGTGCTTTACCAACGGAAACGACCGCACTTACTATATCATGCACAATTGACTTGCGGTTGCAAACCGATGAACAAGTCAACGCTTTTACCTCCAAGACAAGTCTTGTACCAATTGACCGCCCCCTGAAGCATGGAAGACATAGTGAACTTTAGCGGATACCTATTTCGAGCCAGTGTCCATGCGTGCGATATAGTGCATCGCTTGTAATCACATAAGTTCCGCTTGGATGAAAAAAAAACATTTGAACATCCTTCTAATCTTGTAAATTTTCGCTCACCTTGATATTGAACAACCTTTACAGGAGCGATGTTAATTCCGGTTAGACCACCCCACACTCTCCATGAAGCATTCCAGTACTTCAGGCTGAATTTAGCACCCTGATGAGATGTCGTTAAAAGCAATTAACCTAATGAGTGGGTGTTTGTTTGATGTTTATATGCAGCTATTACACCTTGCCGGAAAGAAACTTTGCTCAGAACCTGATCATGTATCCCAGGAACGTGTTCTACTGTCTCCGAAAGCTGGGTTACCCCCCAGACACAACACAGTACCAGCCCCTACTGCAGACCCCTCGCTCTATGCTGCTTCTGCACCGAAACAACCTCACACAATTCCCTCGATTACCTCAAACCTCATCAGTAGACACACTTTAGTCGGTTCAATCACCAAGTGCCCCTCCATTAGAATAAAACTCTGAGCCTACTGAAATCCGGCCAGTACGGGTAATTGGAGAAAGGTAGGTAAGTAAGCAGAAGGGAATGTCTTTCAATCTACAGAATTCCATGTACGATAATGCATCTTTGAGAAGGTGCGCACAGTCGAATACTGAGACGTTTTTCAATGCATGCAATGCATAAGGGAAAGGGAAAATTGAACTATCGTCAACATCGTAATAACATTCTTTAAGCGGAGATGATGAATAGAGATTTTCCCCCTTCAAAAACATGATTCATTGAGGTTCCACTCTTTCATCATTCTTCATCATTCTCGCAATCAAAATGGTTATGTACGTAGGTTGCCTTTTATATTTTGAGGTTTGAGAACCGAAACAAATACTATTTATTGAAAACCGGTTTACTGCCTTTCAAAAATCTCCACATTAAGATCTATATACTTTTGTATGGGCTCGAACCAATTTTCGAAGCACTTTTGCCACCCTGATGTAGGTAACTCTAAAACATGGATTCTGAACGCATCAACGGCTTCTTCAGGTGTCGAAAAACGTTGACTTCCCATTTTATTTTTTACGTACGGGATGAGAAGAAGTCACCCGGGGGCTACATGGCTTATGACCTGTCAAATCGTTGTTTTGAGTGCTCAAAAATGGAGTTGTTTGAGCCGATGTGTGGGAGCTCGCATTGTCGGGGTGAAGAGTGTTCCGTCTGCAGCAATTTTTTCCCTAATTTTTTGAAAGTCAACTGACAAACAAATGGTGGTATACCACTCAGAATTAAGTGTTCTGCTTGTCCTAGTGGTATGGTTCCGACATGTCCAGTTTTTCCAAAGAAACAGGAGGTCAATTTCTCGGAAGTGCTTGGTGCGCGGACGGCTGTTGTTGGATTTGGCTCACCTTGAAATACCCATACGGTCGACTGCTGTTTCCTTTCGGGCTCATACTTATAAATCCATGATCCACCACCTGTCTCGATGTCATAGACGTGTTTCGAAGCACCGCGATCGTATTTTTTGAGCATTTCTTTCGATCAATCGACACGAGTCCCTTTTCTGGAGGATCGACAAATTTTTCAAAAACAATTTTTTTACAGTCAAACGTTCATGCAAAATTGAATATATGCTGGTCCCACTAATGCCTAAGGTTGTCCCAATCTCACGATAGGCCACATGACGGTCTTGCAATATCGGTTTGCGCACAGTATCAACGGTTTCCGGAACAACAACTGATTTTGGACCACCTCCACGAAATTCTTCTTCGAGTGAACTACGACCTCGGGTGAACTCACTGTACCATCGATAAACACTGGTCTTGGATGAAGCCTCATCACCAAAAATTGAACTGAGTTCATCCGTGCATTGTTGTTGAAATAGTCCACGTCGAAAGTTGAGGAAAATAATCGCGCGAAAATGCTCACGGTTCTATCCCATAACCTGGCCTAAACAAAATCTTATAACTTAGTGTAAACAAAACAAATCGCGCTCAAATTTGGCAACGTAACCTAAAAATAGTCAAACTTTACGATAGTGGTGTCAGTTGCTAGATCGCTACACTAGTCTTGCCAAATCTCAAAATATAAAAGGCAACCCTAGTACGACAGAGGAGAGGCGCGTGATTAAAATAAGGTTATGTACGCCTTCATACCCCATATATATAGCCTCAGACCAAGTTGTTCCCGGTTCGAGAACGTTTCTGAACAGAAGCATAAATTGTCGTGCTTAGCCCCGCCCACCTTAGTACAAGCCTCGCCCACTTGAGGGATCTGACCATGTTTCTTCTACAGCTTACAAATAACCACTTATTTTCCACGTTATAAAACGCTGTTTGTTTACCGGTCAATCGCAAATTTGTTAAATTTAGTCTACAGTGTTCCAACTCGAAGAAAGTTCAAGAGATGTGGTGGGAATGTGGCAGTAAACGTGGAAATCGATGATGGCAACCACTTCAACCAGGCTGTTCGTGCTACTCAATATGGGGCTGCTACTAACAATTCACTTTTCAAGAAGAAAAAAGTAGGAGAAGTGATAGCCTCAGACTTCGGTAAGATATTTGAACTTGACATAAAAAAGGAAAGACCGCTGTCAGGCGAGCGACCCGACGGTAAATATGTACCAGTTGGGCTACGTTCGCTAACGCGTGCATCACATGCCCAAAACCGCTGATCCACGATCTTACTCAAAAAGAGTATGGGAACATTTGACATGACCCGTATACACGATACTGCTTCACACGAAATCCTGCTTAAGTACATTTTTGCAAATCACGCATCCAGACGTAGGAGAAAAGGGTTCTTTCAAGTGCGTAACCATCATGAACATTTAAAACCCGCTAGAATTGAACAATAAAGAATTGCACAAGAGAGGTGTAATGGTAAACAGTCAACACTAGTATTTGATGATGCAGAAACGAAAATTCAGTGAGGGCGCTCAGCTTTCACAGTAACCCCCTAGCTTCCCCATCACCGTCCCGTATCTCCCCCTAAAGCCCTTTTTCGTATATGTGACGGGTGAAAAATTTGAAATTTGCGTACTAAAATGGGGTTATGCGGTGCCGGATTACTGTAAGAGCCGAGTGCCCGTACTAAATTTTCGCTTCAGCTTTGATGATGCCTGATGCCAACTGGGAACGTATGGTTCCTAATTAGTGACGTCACGATATGATCCGTATTGTCCGGGGGAACATCACGAACAGTATCAACAGACTTTCTATTTCATACCACCTTCCCCACTATGCAAACTTGACATTTCACAATCCTCACTACGCCTTCCGTGATTTTTTGTGGACTAAAAAAAGTGACATACAAACAGACACACGGAGTTAGCGCTTTATATATAGAGGAATATATGTATATATTGTGGATATTGCAGAAAATCCTAGCTTTTTTCGCTATTCGTTAATTCACTTATGCATGAACGAACAATGATATCGTCGACATTATTTGAAGATCTGCAGCAATAATGAATCACTTTACCTTAACAGGTTGTAGTGTTCGCTGTGTACCGCTGTACCAGAAAAGATGGGCTAGCGAACTCTTCTCTATGCGCTGTTTTCCCTTGAAGATGAGATGGCTATGAAAAAAAACGAAGAGAAACAACAACGGTGAGTGATCGCATTCGTACTACCTACTTTTCCCGCCAGCGTCGCTCGTCGAGGGTGCGCTTCGATTCTATCGCCCTATGAGGCGCGATTCGCCGTGGAAGTTGTGCGCGTGATTCAGTTTTAATTACTTTCCTGTTATCTGTATACAACTTAGACCGCACCATTGAGAAATTACTGAGATCTGCTTGTAAGAGAAACAAATTGGAAGTGGAGAAGGCGTACTGAGTTTTCTCTACACGTGGAAAACAAATGAATTAGAAAATGAGGCAGTAGTTTCTAGTAGTGAGCTTAAGAAAACTCGCTACTAGAAATGAGCAGAACCATTGCGGCAACGATGTTGTGTTCGGAAGTCGCGGGAGTATCATTCAACCCACAAACCCCTTACACGGTTCGGACGTCCATCTCGAGATGGTAGTGAGCTGTGTCACGCGTGACATTTGCTGCGTGACCTAGGTTCATGAACGATCGAATCGGACGTTCCCCATGCCGGGAGATAAGACGGTCACGAAGGAGAACCAGACGGCTAGATCCACACGTACTCCGGTACTCCGGAACAGATTCTTCACCAGATCCTTCAATAATACCCGTTCGTTAGGAAGGCCTGCAGCATGAGCCATCTGTGCTTCGCGCTCAGTCAATAAGACGGCACTGGCCGGCTCCGTATCGGTAATGCACCCAGCCTCAGCCCTGTACTTAAACCTGAAACCGTCTGCAGTTGCGCAATACAATACAAAAAACAACTCTTCGAAAGGCATGTTACAGGGTACGGAACTTACGGGCTTCCGAGGGAGCGCGCGGCGAAGCTTGTGACGATTTGTACGACTCTGACGCCAATTTTCGGGGCATAAACTCGGATTTGTTTAGCAGGGTCAGATGAATCTTCTAATTGACTCGACTTCAAGTCTTGGTCCCAACGATAGACGCTAAAGTCGTTCAGAACGTTACGAACTCGCCGCGCAATTTGCCGCGCGCAACCTCGGACGCACGTAATTCCACGTAGGGCCAACTGATGCTACTTATCTATCGTGCTTCAAATTTGTGCCCCAATGATAGGCACCAGGGTCGCTTAAAACACCACGAAAATCAGTTTGCCGCGTCCATCCAATGTTGGGTTAATACTCCGTCCCCCTCTTTGAAAGAGTTCGAGCATAGGAGAATGGATTCAATTCAGGTTGTAAATGGAAAAATTGAATTCATGGAACAATAGAAAGGTTAATTATGCAAAAGAACTTCTAACGAACCTGATGCTCTTTGCCAACGCAGATTCTGAGTGGGACAATATAGAAAGGACGGATAGGACCTTTACGAAGTCTTGTAATCGAAACAGCTCCCATGCTTCAAACATTTGCTCTTGTTTCAAATTAAAAAAGGTTTTGCAGGCACCGAGGAATAGGCATATGTTTTTATGACACGTGAACTGAAAGTAGTAATCACCCTCAATCGTCTTCTAAATCGGGAGACGACCACTTCTCTATTCAAAGAAAAAATAAACGGAGTAAACCCATGTAAAGAAGAAATCACTCACCTCTGACATATGAGGGCGCCGTTGAATTTCTTTCTCCTCAATACAACTGGGAGATAACTCGTTCAACAGGCGACACAACAAGACACCATCTCTACAGGCATTCAAAATAGATCACAGAAACGGCAAGTGGTTCGAATGGTATTCAAACCTGCCCTTTTCTTCCGAATTATTAAGGATTAAAAATAAGAGATATCAACAAAAAATTTGAAGGAACACTTTCGAAAGCGTAAGGTCAGAAGCTTCAAGTTCGAAAGTTCGGCAAGTACCGCTAAAAAAATTGACGATCGACGGCGCTAGCGTAAGCCAGTGTCGCATTACCTGCTCTAATACTCACAGAACATTGCTGATCAAGGTAAGGATGTTTAAGTGAGCCTGTTCGTTAAGTTAAATAACTTTAGTTAAAGGTTCTTACCTTAGCATTGTAGCGAATTCTAGCATAGAATTACCAGGTGCTAATCGATGGTCGAGAACCCCCATATCAACAAGCCATCGAACACATTCCTTCCACAACTCATTTCCCTCCAACGGGAACATGTGTTCTGACATATGTATATATATATATATATATATATATATATATATATATATATATATATATATATATATATATATATATATATATATTCACATATATATATGTGAATATATATATATATATATAAACCTGCTGCCAAGATGATATATAGGTTCTTATCAACATACGTCGGCTTTATCGCTTTCTTCAGAGTCTGGAAACCTATATATTATTGCGTCCCTCACTCAACATTTGAACTTGAAAAAACCGGTTCCCTAGCCCTAGTGTCTCCAAATGGGCATGATAACCCTCAACACATTTAATCCACCTCGAGGAACAACCGGTCGTTTGAACGACCGCCGCCAAATTGACCTATAGGGACTTGGAGGTAGCTTTAGATGATATGCCCTATCCCTCTCGCCGTGATACCGGGGGCAAACAAAACCCACAGAGGTCAGAAAAAGCGCGAGTTCATTAGCTACGGCCGGGCACTCCTCCTTCCTATTCTTTTTTTGGGGACCTGATGGCGCTGATGAAAAATGCTTCGAGTGTCTTCCGCGCCGAAGTGAGGGGTTCTCGCAATACAATCCTAACTGTAATTCCGAAGCCGCACCTTCATGGAACTCTACTCGGTGAGCACCCAAAGGGGACACCGCACCTCCATAGAACTATACTCGGTGAGCACCCAAAAGGGACACCGCATATCCATGGAACTCTACTCGGTGAGCACCCCCTTGGGTGTTCATCGAGTAGAGTCCCATGAAGGTGCGGTGTTCGGAATCACAGTTGGGATTCTATTGCAAGAGCCCCCCACTTCGGCGCGGATGACACTTGAAGCATTCTTCATCTGCGCCAATCCCCCAAAAAGGAATAGGAAGGAGGAGTGCCTGGCTGTAGCTAAGGAACTCGCGCCTTGTTCTGACCTCTGTGGGTTTTGCCTGCCCCGGTATCACGGCGAGAGGGGTAGGGCATATCATCTGAAGCTACCCCCAGGTCCCTATGGATCAGTTTAGCGGCGATCGTCCAAACGACCGGTTGTTCCTCGAGGTAGGTTAAATGTGCTTAGGGTTATCATTCCCATTTGGAGACATTATGTTCAGGGAACCGGTTTTTTGAAGTTTAATTGTTGAAAGAGGGATGGAGAGTGATAATATACAGGTTTTCAGACTCTGAAGGAAGCGACAACGCCGTAACGTAAGTTCATGAGAGTCTGTTTATCATCTTGGCAGATGGTTTCACAAGTCTTATAGAAATAATGCAAAGCTATGCCAAGATTTGTCGAGAGTCGAACACGGATATATATATATATATATATATATATATATATATATACATATATATAAGTAACGGCCAGAAGCCTTCGGTGAAACGCTTTTTCAACTGTGACTTTTTTCCTACATCATAAAATCACATGAATATTTAGTATGTCGATTTAGTATGTCGATCAATCAAATTCAGTGAGAAATACAGATAGCACCGACCTAATAGAAACCGCTTTATTCCAGAAAAGAAGCATGTTAGACATCAAAAACATCGATATTCGGTAGAAAAGCCCCGACTTTCGATGATAGCATCACAATGGGAAGACATCGATTCGATTAATCTTTGAACGGTAGACACTGACATGGCGTTCTCTTCTTCGCTGTTCTCGCAAAGTTTGCTCGAGAAACGCCACCTAAGCTCTCCCAACATGCGCTTTATTGGTTTCAGATCCGATGACTGGCTGGACCTCTCCGAAAGTATGGTTTGCTGTTCGCTGAAGATCGCCTTCACAACTATTGAGAAGGGTTTCGGATCATTACCCTGCTGCAGAATTTGTCCTGCTGGCATGTGATGCTGTGGCCATGGCAAGACCATGTCGATCGTCATGTTCTTGTACTACTCCTCTCTCATCGTGCCGTCAATTTTCAAAATAGGTCCCATCCCGTTCGAGGAGAAGGCACCGTATACCATCACACTTCCTCCACAATGCTTAGTTTGGGTAGGGAGTATTTGCATTGCACCTTTCCTCAGATGGACGTCGTTCGCAGCGTATACCATCGCTTACCAACTGATTGAACTTGCGCCGATCTGTAGAAGGAACTCTACTGCATACAGTCAACGTCCAGTTGAGGTGACAGGGCGCAAACTCCACTCTAGCTCTCCTACTTTTTGAACTGATGAACGCCTTCCTAGTCGGACGCCTCACATAAATACCAGCATTGTTTGGGGGGCTTCCTACAGTCTGCCGGCAAGCAGTGGTGCTACCGCCAGCGCTGAACTCGGCGGCAACGTTAGCCGCAGGGAAGGCGAGGGCCAGCCATCGACCGAAGTGTTATCCGTCTGTCCTAGGCTGATAAAGCACATCGGAGTCTTCCCGTTCTCTAAGCATTGCAAACGCAGTTTCTGACCTGCTAGCGTGGGATAATCGAAGAAATCGTCTGGGTGTGGGTCCTTCGAAATTCTTGAAGTGACCATGACTTTCATGCCCGATTCCTTCATGTCTGCTGCTTCCAGCCGAATTCTCTGAATGACTACTGCCTTTCTATGCATGCCTTGAGTGTACAAGTACTAACCTCGAGCACAAAAGGGATGTAAAAATACCATTATCGCTAACCTCGCAATCAAGAAAAATCGCTTCTATAGTAGCACCTTTGCTCGTAGTCATCTAATCCTACCGTTTTGTAGCCAAAAAGTATAAACTGGTTCGGTTTGAGTGAGGTTTGACATACCAAAAATCTTCTCGAACTTTGACTTGCCGTAACTTTTTTCCAGTGGAGCAAATCGCATGAAATTTTGATGTTTGACTGAAGCATATTTCACACTATCCAACACTATTTGACTGCAAAGCAGCAATGTCCACATAACTAAGGGGAAGGCGTTTGTAGACTACGCTGAAAGCAAGTTAGTGACGTCTGCGGTTATTCGCACCTTATGTACGTTTTTCTTCTTTTCTGGGTTCGGCATTAGCGCTCGTAAACTTTAGACATGGCAAAAAGGGAAGAAATTCCAGAAGGGCTATCATTCGTATCTCCAGTTGGTTTTTTGTTCAAGCCCTTCGGGATACCTGGAACGTGATCAGATTGTAGGTTAATAGTGGTAATTATCCACAACACACACATGCTACACATATTGAAATTCCGCATGAATAGATCCAGTAGGAAAGGAGCTACGACGGAAAATTATAACTGAAAAAAGCATTTTGCCGAATACTTTTGAGTGCTACTGTATATATACTTCAAACGATTCGATGAGGAGGCGGCAATTAACAGCCAGTATAATGAGTTCGGCTATTGCCTAATTTTGGGTACAGGGTGATGTCAGGAAAAGGAACAGAAGAAACATGCTGTTTAGATGTAATTCGATCAAATCACAATGGGTGGGGTAGGGACGAGCTGGAGTAAAGTAGAAAGAAATAGTGTCGGTTTCCAGTTTTAAATGTTTAAAAAACGAATGTGCATTGATTAAAGCCTGATCTTCCACAAGATACCTACACATTCATTTAGGCAGTGCACGGGGTTTGGGCAGAACTCTAATAAGTGATTGTGGGCCTTCTATTAAATGCGAGTACGGTTGGCACATTTCGAGCACAACAAGAATCTGATCGCGTCGGTATAATTGGTTTCGTTAATGAGCACTGCACAGCTCTTTAACACATTGCGTACCGAGTGCTTCACATGGTGATGCACGCATATACTTGCCCGCGTGGCCACGTGCATCACATGGTGATGCATGAAGTTCACACTCGAATTTCTATTTTCTTTATGAAGCAATACTAGTCAAAATTTGCAAACATATGTTTCCGAACATGCTGAACAACATGTCTGCTTGGGCTCCAACAGCTGGGAAATTACAGAGCGTCCATACACCATAATATTAATCAAGAATCTAACGCTACTAAAAAGTTTTACTGTAACATTTCTTCGGTACTCTTGTGAACTAATTACAATAATCATTGTACTCCTGTTCAAACTAATACAACCGGATATCTGATAGAAATGGAACTTGTAAACGCTCCGATTACGATTTCGGTAATTGAACTAGAGATCGTAAAGGTGCAGTTATGAAATTGAGAGCTCGTGAAAAAAATACACTAAAAAAATTATATATATAATATATAATAGAATATGTGAAAATAATAATATTGTTCATCAAATCAAAAAAGGCTGCACCCTGTAGAGTCGATAACTCTTGTCCGACGTATCGTTGTCGGCGAAGTGCAGAGAGTTCAAAATCTCAATGAAACGGTTTCTTGTCATCAGTCTGGCTGCGAAAGATCCGCTGTATATAATTCTTGTAGACCAGTATTCTTTGAGACTAGACCTCTTCTCTCATATGAAAACAAATGGCTAACAACTTGTAGAACTTCTGCTCTTCGAGCACAGACCAAGTCGAATACTTGGCGGATCCACAACGGTTCGATTCTTCAATCACCAGTTTCACCAATTCCTCTGTCATGAATAACCTGTAGCACTCGTTGAATTGCTGATTGCATAGACATCGTCGTTTTGGCTTCCGCTAACCTCGGTAAAAGGTACTACACTTAGTTTAACTGTAGTCGGCGACCAGCCGGCGTCACACTCCCCTTCATTATCTTCATCATCACTTGATTCAACGGCATCAGCGAGCAAATCATCAGGAGCTCCCGAAACATCTTCATTGTCTGCTTCTTCATCGCTATCAATAAGCAGTTGCACGAATGAATTCTCCAAAGCTTCCATCTGGAATACTACCGGAATCGATAACAGAACTTCATTGGACTTAAAGTTGCTCTCCTGGAATGAGACGAGCGGACACAAAGTCGATATGTGGAAAGCACCTTCCGCCTGGTCGGAACACTTTGAAGTCAAAAAACTTCGGCCGGTTGGCTTGTTATCGCAAGATTTAACACTAGGAAGATTTCATTAGATTCAGATTTAACACACACAGTTGACCAACAAAGTATCTCTTAAATCACAGAGTGTTGGACAGATATGCAGCTCTTCATATGCGAAAACGTTATAGAAAAAAACGGATTCCAATAGTAGAGAAATAACAATGTTAGAAAAAAACCGTTCGGTGTAGCCAAGTGCATCACATGGTGATGCACGCTGCGAGCCGAAAAAAATCGCTTGGCCACGCGCGTAAGAAAATCGCAGAGGGCGCCGGTTCAGAACGTGTTAAACCATGGCAATGAGCTTAGGTGGCGTAGTAGCAAGTGGCGCACTATCTCACCCGCAGGGTCAGGGGTTCGAGTCGTGGAACGATGAAAGTCTAGACCAACCAAGCCATCCATCCGTACGAGGTAGGTTAATTGGAGCGTGGTATCTCCAAAAACAGCGTCGCGCTACAAAATAAAAGCTTCGATTTTCATGTGGAAGGATACGGTAACCGTCGCAAAACGACTGCCGCTTGCGGTGGGAGTTCGGGGAGAGGTACCAGCACCCGGTTATTTGGTACCAAACTTGTCTAGGGGGATAAGAAAACTGAATGCGCATCGGCTGGCTAAATCATTGTATAAGCCATCAGCACATTCAAAACGCCACTACGATTCTGAGTAGAAGTTTAATGCTGAGACGCATTCACAGGCGGGATTTTTAAACGCCAGAAGACTTTACCCCTTATTATTCTTACCAGTTATGGATTTATTCAATCACCTGTCGCCCCATTGACCATCGATTTCCTCTAGCGGACAGCAGAAACGTCCCCATTCATCGTGGGTCGCGAGCCAGAGTAATCCAGTGAATCGTCCTCGCTCATTTAACACGTAGCAAAGCATTCTTCCCTTCCTTCCTTCCTTCCTTCCTTTGCGAAGAAATTTCGGGATCCTTCCCCAGGGGATCCAGTGAGTAACCACCCTGGTAACCATAGTCAAAATTATGCGGCACCACGTGCTCGGTTCACCTGATTTTCGATTTCTTGTCATGATCAACGGCATTCCTGATCTTCGTCGTCGTCGTAGGTCGGAACTCCGACGGGGAACGAAGATTGGGAGTGCCTGCACCTGCGTGTATAGAAAAACTCTGAGCATCGTCCTTTCCAAGTCCTTGAATGAAGCTGACTGCATGCTTATTCTACTCTCGTAGAGTCCAAGTTATCAGGCTTACGTCAAAGCCTGATGTTGCCTTCTTCACCACTCCCTCGATCTTCTTAAACGTTCCTCCACCGCGCTTTTCCTCCTGCTCAGCTTCAGTGCCTAGTCGTTCGTCACACTGGCCTCTCGGCCTGGATACATGCAGCGTAAGCATACAGAGATGTTCACTCCGTACAGCATGAAAAGAGCATAAGATACCACTCCGTTTCACATGGACATCGTCTTCGTCAGGTTGAATCGTAAGCCGATCTTTCCACAAGCGCTGTCGATTTCGGCCAGCATTTGTTCCGCCTGCTCGATGTCCGTGATGTTGGTGTTATGAGCACGATGTCGTCTGCAAAGCGGAGATGATATAAGTAGCGGCTGTCGACCTACACTCCCATGCCTTCTCATTCCATATAACGCATGATGTTCTCGAGAGCGGCATTGGAAAGTATGGGCGAGATGGTATAGCCTTCTCGAACCCCTCTATTCAGGTCGATGATGACTTCTTTATAGTATGGTCACGATCCTGGTCACGAAGTTGTTGTAGAGCTCAGGAAGCATCCTTATATATGAATTGAATGGGAACATCCCGGTTGCCCAGGGTTTCGATTGCTTCGATTAACGCTTCTGTCTCGACGATATCAAAGACTTTATTCGAATCGATGAACGTGAGACATAGCGGTATTTTGTACACTCACGATACCTCTATGAGACTTGAAAGATTGTGGATGTGATCGACTGTACTGAACCCTCTCCGAAACCCTGTTTGTTCACATGTCCTTCATCTAATATTCTGCCAACCCTGTTCGGATGACTCATGTGAAGGCTTGTAGATTACATACAGCAGGCAGATTGGGTGATAATTGCCAACATCGTCTGGATCACCTTTCTTATACAGCAACACAGTCTTGCTGTTTTTCCACGAAGTGGGCACTTTGCACTCCAACAGGTACCGCGAGAAGAGCCCGGCCAGAGTTCTGATGGAAACTAGTTGAAGACTCCTCAAATATTCTGGTTTCTTCCTATCGGGGCAAGAGGCCGTACACTTCTTCATCGACGTGATAGAGGCCGAATTTCGGAGGCAAGAACTGAAGGGGCGACATATGTGGAACACGGATGCCAAAAGAAGAGCGCCTTTTGGAGGCGGGTCGCCCCAAGCGCGGTGTGTCATGATGATCAGCTATCGGGAAGGGGACAACTTCCAGGCGGGCACGGTAACTAATTAAGGCTTGTGGCCTACCCGCCTGATGCATGAACCACCGCTCGAGCAGCCGCTGTCAGCCACAGCTTCGGCACCCCCACTCACCACAGCTCAAGCACACCAATTGGTGTTTAGTTTTTTGTGGTGTTTTTGGTAATTGCCGTAGACAGTTTTTTTTTCGATAAGTGGTGCCTTGTGGCAGCAAAGGTGTCAACATAGTTCTGAGACCAATGACCACCCTATCGCTGGTCGTACACGTAACCATCTTGCCTAAGATGGCAGGTATGCAGGTAGACATGGCTGTCGAAGAGATCAGAAGAGAAGTCTTCATTCCTCGCCTTTTCAGAGCCCCTCCAAATGCAGTGAGTGTTCCGTGACGAATGACGAAGGGAAGTCATCTTGGCCTTGTAATTGGCGAAGCTGCGTCGGGACTTGCAAACGCTCTTCCCAGCCTCGGCAGCTTCGGCTAAAACTGCTGCCATCCTCTCTTTTAGTTCTTTTATCGCTTCTCTGCATAGCTTCGTATGTTCGGACGTTAGCTGGTTATTGTCCGCAGCTCACTAGATTCCACTCTGGCGTACCATCTCGAGAGTCTTCGAAGCGCTTCTGGCATCAAACAAACTCTCCGCTTTCCTGGCACTACCATAAAGTTGTTGGACGATCCGATCGTATTCCTGATCGATGTTGTCGCTAACGGAATCTTCCAACAAACTCACAAGTGAAGTGAAGTGATCACAGCTGGCAACAGTTTTGAGGCTTCCTTTTCTGAGCTTCGCACCTCTCTCTCTCCACGCACTGAAAAGTAGAATCTAGCGATCAGGAAACGATGGTCTCATCCCGTGTAGGATTTCTTAACAAAAGCGATGTCAGTCAGGCAAAACTCCCGATTGACTATGCCGTAACCTATTTCACTATGGAGTTGTCTACTACTTGTCCACCACAAATGATAGGGCCTCTGGAACAGCGAGTTGCTATGGAAAGGGTTGGTCGACATGATAACATGGTTACCCGATACGCTAAGCAAGGGAAGGGTTCCAAGTCGAAGTGGCCGTTTGGAATGAAACCCACATTGCCAGATGTGTTTCTGCACGCTGATCTCAAATCTGCTGTCCAATTTTGCGAAAGAATCTCTGAACGGAGTCATAAGGTAATTGTAGGTGAGGCCTAACATAAGAGCAGCTGAATTAATGGATGTAGTAGGTCCCTCAGCGATGAAGAAACGATGAGTAGGAGCAGCGCTAAGGGTGATGTGAGAGACTATGGTTCGGGTTTTGTGGGGACCAAGAATTTTGCATGAAATTGAATTATTCGTGTAGCTTGAGAAATCCTTCGATGTTGATTTCATCGTGTTCTACGACCTTTTGCTTGTGGTAACGATTTATTCCCAAACCATGCAATATCGCTTCATTTTTTTGCATGTTTGAACACACAATATTCATAGTAGGATGACTCTTCAACACTTCATGGAGGGTCCGGGAACATCTCCCCGAAGACGGCGTCGCGCACGCCGCACCCGCCGCGTATCGCAGGATTGCGATGGAAGATTGGAGCACGCAATTTGTGAGGTAGGGAGTCCTTTAATTATCTGAATTGGCTGGCCGCTCCTTTCAACTCCAATGCGGTATTGACCGTCGTTTATATAGGAGGGGTCATTCTAAGTAATCAAGTCTAATAAACATGAAAATGAAAAAGCAACAGAAGAAAAAACGATTAAATCCAATAAAAAGCAAGGCAATCAACGAAAAATATTGCGTCATATCGATTGGCGGGGGGCGGGGTGAGTACGGTAATTGCAGTGACATTTGCCGCATGCCGCAAGGGAGAATGCCGCAATCGGGGAGAAGTTCCGTTACCCCTTCATGGACATATGTATGTGGTGTACGAGATGATACGGAACAAAAGCGTTTCTCACAACTGCAACAACTGATAAAGGAAAATATCGCTACATCGCGTTGTTTAACAATCACTACCAAATCAGAAGGAAAATAGACTTGTGTAGGCATCTCAAAATGACCCTGGCGAGTGTTTTAGTAGCCGACGACGGGTCACGAATCAGAACGAAAGTCTTAATCCAACAGCACTGAAGTAGGCAGGTGGCAGCTAATAAATCAAGTAACGTGTCCATGAACAAAGGCTGAGATCGGGAGTTATAACGTATGAGGTGATAACCATTTTCCTGAACGTTAACAAGGAGTGAACTATGATTGGCTGAATTAGCCTCGTGGTACAAGCATGATAGTTCATTACCTTCACCTGGTTTTGTGGAAGCGAAACGGGCTAGAGAGCTTCATGATCTTCGAATGAAGTCTACGAATCCACTATCAACGAAGGCTTGGTTGGCCTGAACAATAATCTATGCGGAGTTCGATCTTTGGAACATCTGTATGTGATAGTGTGCCACCTGCCAGCACACCGCATCCGCCCCATTGTGGATATAACGTGTCAAAAATGCGAAAAAATTGAAGCGATATTGCATGTTTCGATTGAGAAATCGTCCACAAGCATAAAAAGGTCGTGAAATCCTAGTCTCTCGCACATGAAGCGCCATCGTCACCACTGTTCCAAGCCGCCGCTGAAGAACGTGGTACATCCAGTAATTTACGTTCTACTACATTAGGTTTCACCTAAAATCATCGCATAATCGCTCAGCAGATTTGGAACGCAGATTTGAGATCAGCATCTAAAAACAAGCGTAGCAGTGAACTCGTTTCACTATCCACATACTAAGGTAGTGAATACCTCGTTGCCATCTTGAGACATCCTTCACTTGATCATATCCAACCAATTGAAATAATACGAAGAATATAGCATACAAGTATAGGTAAAAATTCTAGGGGGGATTAGAAACGAACCCAGCCTTCACATGTTGCAGCAACTAGGGAAAGAAGGATTTTTAAAACTCATATATTAGCAAGAACCTGCTGACTGCAAGGTGCTATCCTTCTAAGAACTTTAGAGCTAAGTGTAATATTTAAATAGTTGGGTATAAGCACGAAAAGTATTCGGAAGGTTTTTACGATTAAAAAGCAAATAAGGGACCATCAAACTAGCAAAAAGGTGCAGAAGTGATTCCGATTACTTGGTTCACTCTTTTTCCAGCCTCCAAAAAAAGTTCACTCCCACGACAAGTTATCGTAAAGAACCCCTACGAAGAGCTATCAAAACACATTAACAGTCCTTAATGCGAGAACATTGGCTCCATTTGACCAAAGAAAACTGCAGAAAATCGTCTGAAACCGAACGATATCAATCGTTTTTGATTACTGGGTTAAAGAAATAGTAAAAAGGTGCCCAAAAGAGGTAGCTCACAAAATTTCGAGACCATAAAAGGCAAAATGTTCCGGATTTGAGACTCTGATTTATTTAGTGAATATTTCTTTGGCAATCAAGCAACACTTAGACCATAACGACTTAAGTATTTCGAGAAACCATGGAATAAAGAGTTTCTAAGGTTTCGAATAGTATATGAATGAAACGTGTAGGATCAACGATAAAACCCAGATGAAAATCAGCAATTGAAACGATGAAAATTGTTCTGTCGTGACTAAGCTAAACATCACTTTGCTTAGGTTACAAAAGCAAGACATTGTCGAGACGCGGACGATGATAAGTAAGATTCCAACGGATTTGATCAGTCGAACATTCGCTGATTGACGAGCGATCGATCGAGCTGGAAAGACGAAGCCATTGCGGCATTTGAAGGGCCAAACTAAAATACCACAACATCGCTGAGACCTCTATTCACGGTTTTTTTGCCCATCGTTCAGCTGTTGTACGATATAATGATCAAGAACGACAACTTCACACATAAAACACGGTCATTCATTAGGGTAATTTTCACGAGACGCAGTAGGACGCGAATACGACCGTTATGAGAACGACCGTGTGGCGGCGGCCTTGGGTTCGGGAGCGTCGCCCAAACCTGGGGGACGTACATCCGTGCGATTCGCACTGCGTGCGACAAATAACGCGACGAAATTCATAACGATTTTGCCACTTTAGCGCCTATCATTGGGGTCCAGATCTGAACTAGAGTAAATTAGTAGGTTCAGCTGACCCTACTGACCTACTATACTTCATGTTTGTACCCCAATAGTAGGCGCCAGAGTCGTTCGATTCTCCACGAGTTTCCCAGCGCAATTTGCCGTGCGCTGTTCCGAAGAACTTAAAAGGCCTACCTACTACTTGGACTCGGTTCCTTCAAATTAGCCGGATGCGTCATTTTTCTGCCCTCGTCTGGCACACTCCCACACTCCCGTTTGATGTAGGGCCGTATGCATAACGCCCAGGGTAGGGAAGGGGAGAGTCTCCCCAAGGAAATGTTTGTCAAGGGCGCGAACTTTCAAATGGTAGGTTTTCGGTCAAGATAGTGAGAATGGAGCGAATCTTTTTCCTATAAACAGGTGAAGAATCGACAGCCTTCGATAATCATGTGTCCCAAGGCCGCAATTAGAAACAAATATTTCAACATTCCTTCACTAGAGTCAAGGCGCAAGCTTTTTGATTTGTGCATGATACATAACTTGCTGACAGGCAAAACCGCGGTAAATTTTTCGGATTTCTACTCACTGATTCCTTCCAAAACATAGGGAAGTCAGCTCAAATTATCCTTCTCTAGGCCCAAAACATCCATAAGAAGAAACTTTTTCACCGTAAGGGCTGGTCTTGCATACTTGCAAACCAGCAAGGCCCCTAGCATACAAGGCTCTCTGAGCTCCTTCAAACGGGCAGTTGGCAAAAATGTTTTACAAGCATAGCTGCCACCTTTTTTTCTCAGAATTCGTTTGTTCTTTCGTTATATTTTGTGTTGCTGACGTTTGTTTATGTTTTCTTTTCAACGCTGTCTTATATGGCGTATATGATAAATAAATAAATAAATAATCATGTGATGTTTGCCTCTGCGACCTTACCTTAGCGAGAGCTCAGAGAAGCCCGACTCCATTGGCTCCCCACCCTGGGAGGGGAGGCCTCCCTACCCAGGGCGGGGGATGAACGCACCCCAAAATTTGAGCTGGGGCGCCGATGGTCATGTAGACCGCTACGCCACTATTCACTACATTACTGGACTGAGCGCTCATTCCTCTGGTTTCTGCTGCCTAATTCGTCAAGTATTGCTCTGATTTTATTCTACTGCTACAACCAACCACCAATTTATTTAAATTGCTGCGGTCGTTTCTGTGGAGCAGTTTAGTTTTCACATAGGCTGGTTTTTCTTTTTAGATTTACACCAGTTATCGTGAGCACTTTGCATCACGATCCTGATGTGATTTAAGAAGAAAACCTGAATTATTTTTGTGAGCAACTATCAAGTAATTTTCCAACTCAATTATACATTCTGGCTACTCCTAACATGGTAGGTGGAGGCGACACTACGCTATGTTGAGCTGTGGTCTTTATTTATTTCATTTTACAGATTCTTTCCCACCTGTAAACCTTTATCGTCGTTAAATGTTGCAGTTGTAATCGTATACCCTCTATCGCTTTGCTTTTCATTTTTTTAAACGAACCCCGCTCCGAAAGGGATTGCAAACTTTGGAAAGAAGTTACATCTTTTCAACTTGCGAAAACACGATGCCCATTTTGCTACAAACGTCTTTCATAAGCGAGTGAGAGGTGAATACCCAAAGTGAATGATGGCAGCAACAGTTAGAAAGCCTAGCGTCTGGAGAAAAATAGAGGTATATGTATATCACGTGTAAAGGTTGAAATAGACACTGCAACGGGCTGAAATGCTTCGGTGCGGTAAATTGGAGAAAGGTATTTCTACCAAATGTACAGCAGTGCTAGTGACGGGGAATAAATTTTAGGAGAGGTGAAGCCGAGGGCTGCGATGCTGGGGGTGGGTGCATAAAGGAAGGTTGCGTGAAGGATTCTCAAGGTACGGGGTTCCTAAACCGAGGATTGCGCAGGTTGGAAAGCGGAGGAAATGGCACGTATTGAATAAGTAATCGTGAATGGATTGGTGGTGATATAGTTCTTGCACAGGAACGAAGATTCAGTCCGGCACTCGGTTCTTACAGTAATCCGGCACGTGTTAATACGCAAGTTTTTACCCGTCACATATACGACGCGTCGAAAAGGGGCTTTGGGCAAGGGCACGGGGGTGGGTGGCGGGGTAAGCCAGGGGCTACTGTAAGAGCCGAGTGCCGGACTGAATTTTCATTTTGGTTAGTTCTTGCAACCTCTTTTGATTCTGGTTCCGAACATGAAATGGCGGTGTGCGCCGCCCCGAATCGCTGAAAATCGTGTGAAAGGTGTGAAATAGCCAAACACTCAAGCCAAAGGGTATTTAATGACTATATCTAATAGCCACAATATCAACTATTTATCTGATAAATGGTATGCAAACTTTACTCCTTCAAGGCTATTTTTCTCTAAATCCTCCACTTTCTTACTGTTCTCTTCAGTTATTTATATTTATCAGATTATAGGTTAGCTAGGCCTACATCTGATGGCGTAGCGGGAACGGGTGTTCTTCTGTGATACAATACTCTTGCTTATATATATATTTATTACTAATACAACAGTATAAACAGAACAGGGGGAACGGGTCAAGACGAGGAGGCCATACGGCCAGGGCGATGATCCACGGCTGCAGAGCAGAGTAAGTCGACCCGGCTGTCTCGAACCAGCCTCTTTTATATCGGTCTTGTGCGACGTTGCATAGCACACAGCCATGATGAAGCGGCAGCGAAGCGAGGACTCGACATCTCCATTCCTTACTGTAAGCTCGTCCTCGAGCTTCGATTGGGCTTCCGGTATGGCACGGGCAATCTCATAAAGCGTGAAGCTATATAAAACAGATGAGATGCATAGTATAACATTTGTGCCATAAATAAACATTGTAGAAAGAATGTTTGGTCGGAAACAAGGATAGGCGGCCAAAATTGTGCCGGTGGATACATCGCATTGAGTAGAATAAATTGCGAGTTTGGAACGGCTAGGACCGATAGATTTCGATAGATTTCGGCCTAGATTTCGCCATTCCTTTAAAAATGGGCTCGTCCTTGAGCCAGAAGTGATGAAGCGTGAAGAAGAGGAGAAAAGAAGGGGGGGGGTCATCTTCATGATCAAAAATTGATAACTAACAAAGAGTACAATGTGAACATGGTTTTTACTAGTTATACAAGTATGACTATGATCATGAAAATGAGGTATAGGCATTTTTCTCTTTTTTTTTTTTGATTGTGATAGGCGTATATGTAGTCATAATGAAGCTGATAATACTACGATGATGACAGAAAATGTGTTATTCGTTATACTACGACGAATAACAACGTTGTGATACGTTATATTAGTCTTTTGAGCCTAGGGCGACTAATATACGAACATAGTGGAAATACTGTGATTCGAGTACTAGTCTATTTGCGGCACGCTAGTGTCGACTAGTACAAGGGCGTAATTTATGAGTTGTTGTGTAATTGAATTGAGTAAGTACGCTGCGAAAAAAGGAATTCTCTGAACCGCCTATTCAAAGAATTTTGGAAGTATTCGCGGCATTGCGGCGAAAAGAAGAAAGGAGACTAAACTTACCACTAGAGACTATCATGGATTTGATAGTCTCTATCATTATTCGTAACGACGTGTCACGTGAGCTCGTTTCTCCTGAAGACGATTAGAACGACGTACAATTGGTGGTTCTATGTCGTTTGATGCTTCCGAAATTTGTGGTAAAGGTATTTGTGTTTGGTTTGTGGTGGAAGGATCAACAGACATAGAACGCGAAGAATAAATCTTAAGGCGATCAATGTGAACAACTTGTCGCATTGGGCGACCTACTAAGTTTTCAATAGTCGCATTAGGACGATTGACTTCTTTAATTACCAGTTTGGCTATGCACGCTAACGCGCGCAGTATATGTCGACGGCCACTTATCCACGATGGAGTCATTCAGCGGAATGTTGGATAATCAGAATAAGATAGTTCTCTCTAGATTCGAACGCTGAACTGCAGAGAGCATCACGCTCGATATATTTGAGCAGAGTTATTAGTGGTTGATCATAGCTCCGTCCACCCTAGTGCGAACCCTTCCCACGGTAAACTTGACCACCCTTCTTTTGACTGCTCTGAACCATTTTTTCCGCATTCCAGAAAGTTTTTGAAGAGCTGAATTTTTGGTCTTAGCCCGCTTTCCTGTGCCAGCTCCGCCCACTTCGGGGACTACATTTGTTCCATTACCTCTATCCACTTTTTCCCCGTATTCTAGGACGTTTCTGAACAAAGTTATGAATTTTTGAGCTGAGCCCCGCCCACTTTGGTGCCAACCCCGCCCACTTCAAGGATTTGACCACATTTGTTCCATTACCTCTTACCACTCTTTCCACGCGTCCTAGAACGTTTCTGAACAGAGTTATGAAATTTTGATCTAAGCTCCGCCCACTTTGACGCCAACCCCGCCCACTTACGGAATTCGGCCACATTTGTCCCATTACCTCTCACCACTTTTTTCCCGCACTCCAGAACGTTTCTGAACAGAGTTATGAAATTTTGATCTAAGCTCCGCCCACTTTGGTGCCAACCCCGCCCACTTCTGGGATTTGGCTACATTTGTTCTTTTACACCTCATTACCTTTTTGCCGCATTCCAGAACGCTTCTGAATAGAGTTACAAATTTTTGATCTAAGCCCCGCCCACTTTCGTGCCAACCCCGCCCACTTCTGGGATTTGGCTACATTTGTTCTTTTACACCTTAATACCTTTTTGCCGCATCCCAGAACGCTTCTGAACAGAGTTACAAATTTTTGATCTAAGCCCTGCCCACTTTCGTGCCAACCCCGCCCACTTCTGGTATTTGGCCACATTTGCACCATTACCTCTAACCACTTTTTCCGGCATTCTAGAACATTTCCGAACGAAGTTACACTCATTTTTTAAAAGTAGCTTCTATCTTAATGCACGCCCCGCCCACCGTGGGCGGGGTTTCGCTACGCCTACACATGCGTAGCACGCATAGGGCCTTGCTCACCCCTTTTGCTTTTTTTCCTGACCTCGATGCCTTCGTTGAATCGAGTTATGAATCTCTGTGGAAAGTACCGCCCACTGCGAGAACGCTCCGCCCACCGCCGGTAAGCTTCCCTTATTTTAGTTGTTGACCCATTCCTCACCTTTGCACGTTTTTTCCCGGCGTCTGGACTGTTATGAGACCGAATTTGAAGAATTAGCCCATGACCCCGCCCAATCCCGGCGCATGCCCCGTCCCTTGGAGGCGGAGCTCCGCCAAGCTCACATGTGCTCTGTTGCACTTACCCTATGCTCAACCTATTCCAAACTTGACCCGACTTCTCCAGGTGTTACTTCAGGTTATCTCGAATTTCCGTACAAACAGATAGACAGACAGACAGACAGAGCGCATTATATATAGTAAGGAAATTATAAAAGGGCCTTTCCATTGGTTAGTCAGTTTTGGACGAACTGTGTCGTCATGCAAAAGAACTAGGTTTCCAATGGAAATGTCTTCTGAGTAGGTATAGGTCGTATCCCAGTTTGTATTGTGTCGTCTTCGAAGCGATTTCTCTGCCGACTTCCATAATGACGTTTTGCAGGCTGGTAGCAAATTGGTCTGCAAAATCATCGGATGCCCACGAACTGTTGATGGGAAGCTCGTGGAGAATGTCGCTCCATGTTATCGGGAATCTGCCGTGCACGATGAAATATGGGCTATATCCTGTAGTTTTATTGATGCTGGAATTGTATGCAAAAACAATAGGTTGCAAATAATCAGACAATAAATCGCGAGCATCAGAGCAATATGCTGTGAGAGAGTCAGTTATTACTTTGACAAGTCTCTCAGCTTGCCCATTCGCCTTATGGTTATAACTAGTGGTGAAAGAATTACTAATTCCTAGTGATTTATTGATTTTTGTAAATACTGCGCTATATAATTTGATCCGCGATCAGAGACAAGTTCTTTTGGAATGCCATGCTTCGAAATAACGTCGTTGATCAGTGCTTTAATTACTGATTCCGTTGTTTGCTCTGGGAGTGGAGTGCATATCACGAACTTACTAAACGCGCATACTGATATTGATATAAACTTACTTCCATCCATGCATTGTGGTAGAGGTCCAATAACATCGGTGTGAATTCGCTCGAACGGTCGTTGTGGAGTTGGAAAGAGACCCAGTTGTTCGCGAATAATGTGAGTGGATGGTGTTTTAACTTTTTGGCATACTGGGCATGTATTTATGAATGTCGTTACATCTTGATAAAGATTTGGCCATAAGTACTTTTCCTTGATCTTCTTATACGTTTTGTGTATTCCCAAATGTGATCATAGCAACGGATTTTCGTGAAATAAAGCAATAATGTTAGATTGCATCTCAGATTCGGGAATAAACAGTTTCGCCTGATCATGTATTGTATAATATAAGGAGTTGTTGTAAACAGAGAACCGCTCAATTTTGTTCTCGAACTCTTGAGGAAGTTCCTCAAGATCTTTAGTGAGAAATCTTAATACGGGACCGTATTGTGAGTTTCTCTGACTCTCTTGAATCTGTTCAAGAGACGGAAAAGATTGCGCCATCACGGAATTGACATTTGGTTGGGGAAATCTGCTTAGGTAATCGCAGAAAGTATTATGTTTCCCTGCGCGATACTCGATTAATAAATCGTAAGATTGGATTGTTATTTGATATTTCGCCAAGCGTCCTACCAAATCCGATCTGTGCATTAATGATTTAAAGGCACTGTTCACGATAAATTTAGGGTACCCTTTTCTGACGGGACTTCATAGAACTACTCTAGAATAAAGCGATAACAACAAAAAAAGCGCAAAAAACGATGAACAAAAAGAAATAGAAAGGGTCAAAAAAGAGCTGGAAAGGGGGGTTGGACGAGTTTCACATTGGAAGAACGGCGGTTAAGGGAGTGTTCGGGCGAGTCCACGAAGGCGACGCAAGGTCTGCAATAGCAGACAACACACCCAAGCAGACACATCGCTCCAATGGGAATGTGGTGAAGGACAATTAGAACTCGTAGTCAGCCTAGTGAGGGGCGGAGGCCTCCCGTCCCCCACTGTTCCTGCCCTTATTGTGCCCTATCCAGACCGTTTTCCGACCTCATTCCTGCACAAATGGCATCAGAGCGGGCGTCGAATTCAAACCATGTGCAGATCATCGAAACCATTTTTTTCGTGAACAGTGCCTTTAAGGGGCGCATGATCCGTGATGAGGGTGATTTGCGCATTCGCTATATATGGATAAAATTGCTTGAGCGCGAACACTATTGCTAAAGCCTCTAGTTCAATGACCGCGTAGTTCTTCTCATGCTTATTCAGAGATCTACTCGCGTATGCAATGGGTTGTTCTCCCTGGGTTTGTGCATTAGTCTGTAGGAGACATGCACCTAACCCAATGGTGGACGCATCCGTGTGAATAATATATGGTTGTCCGAACCTAGGAGAAATCAAGAGAGGCGCCTCCACAAGCGCATTCTTGAGGGCGTTGAACGCTCGATCATGAGCGTCTGTCCAATCAAACGGTGCATTTTTAAGCATTAGGTTGTGGAGGGGTGTAGCAATAATGGAAAAGCGCGGTATATAGCGACGAAATAAGAAGCTGCTCCTAGAAATGATCTTACGGCTTTGACATTCGTTGGGCGTGGGATATTTGCTATGCTAGTTACCTTATCGGGATTTGGTCGAGTACCATTTTTACTAATAAGTACGCCTAAGTACTTTACTTCAGTTTGGAAGAAGGAACACTTTTCTGGTGTTAATTTCATTCCAAACGCTCGAATGCGTTGGAATACTTCTTCCAAGTCTCTGAGGTGCTGATCGACTGACTGACTTGCAATAACTATGTCATCGATATATGCGAAACAACACGCTCGCAGTCCTCTTATGAGACTATTGGTTACACGTTGAAATGTTGCCGGGGCTCCTTTGAGACCTTGCGCCATTACTGTAAAGTGATATAACCCAAGGAAAGAAGAGAAAGCTGTCCGCTCCTTATGTTTTGGTGATAAGGGTATTTGAAAAAAACCACTTTTGAAATCAAGAACTGTGTACAGTTCTTTCCCACTGACTAGGTCTAGAATATCCTGCATGTGTGGTATGCAGTAAGTGTCTGTCTCCGTAATTGCGTTGATTTGCCGGTAATCTACTGTGAATCCCCATTGGTCCTTATTAGGGCCTTTCTTAACTAGCACTATTGGGGACGCAAATTTGCTGGTACTTGGTTCAATAAGATTTGTCCTTAACATTTCCTTTATTTGCCGTTCTATTTCCTGACGTTTCTCTAACGGTACCCGGTAAGGGCGTTGTTTTGGTACTTTTAGGTGTGGTACAAAATTGATATTGTGGGTGATGGGACCGTTATAACGACCTAGGTGTCCATCATTTCCTACAAAACAGTCATTGTAGTCACGAAGGAGTTGCTGGAATTGTTGCAGTTTCTCTGCTTTCAAAACGGACGAATTTAGTGTCACGCGATTGTAAATTGGTGGGGGATCGGAAGATTTCGGGAAGGATGGTAATTCTTCTGCGAAATCCGCCTCGGGTGGGACGTATTCGAATATTTGATTTTGGTTGGGGCAGTTATCCGTGTATACCGAAAAAATGGGTTTCCATGGGACGTTGATTCCCACTACCGTTGCTGTGGCTTCTTGGGTATTTCTTGGTAATGTTATATGGGTGGCATTAGCGTTAAATATGCGAATAGTGACTGTACCCTCTGCATTCGGGCAGGATAGGGTTTTGCCTACAAAAACACCTGTGGGTAGAGAATTTCGTAAATCGTCGGAGGTAAAAAGCTCCCAGTATTGAGGAAACGAGGTTTTGGTTGTTCCTACTGTGACATGGTCAGTAAACGGTTGGAGAGTCATTTCTTGAAGGAGAAAGACTGGCATTGGGAGGTTATTATTATTTGTGTCCTACTTTGTAGTCATGAATGGGACGGAGGTGTGATCGAACGAAACGGTTCGTTTTGGGTAGTTTTGGGTATCTCCGAATAGAGGAATAACGTCGTTGCCAAGGATAAATGAGGAAGGACAAACTGCGTCTGAGGCGACAAAACAAGTTATAGATAGAGTTCTGCCATTTATACTTAGGAGAGAGTTTGTTTCGCCTAAGAATGTGATTGCAGATCCGTTAGCGGCAATTCCTCGCGTGGTTGTCGTGGGTGATATTGTGGCTTTTATAATGCGAACTATGGCTTCGGAAATCATTGTTAAAGCTGAGCCTGTGTCGAGAAGTGCTATGATCGGCATATCATTGTATGAGATGGGTATGTAAATCATTTGACTACTTTGGGTGTTTCATATGCACGAAACGGTTGGGAGGAAATTATGAAACTGACGTGGTTTGGACCTGGGTGCCTGTTCGGGACGCATAAGTGGTACGTTAGACAAAGGAATATCCATTGAAGGTATTTGTATTCAAACACTCATTGGTTCTTGACTTCCTGTAGGGTCCTCAGAATTTCGACGTCGTGATTTTGCTCTTACATTTGGTCGGCTAACTCTGGCTGTGGTTGAGCTTGATTTCGGCTCCGGGAATTTACTTTGCTACAAAAATAGATGGCGACAAAAGATATACCAACAGCAATAGTTCTAAAGAGGTTATTGGGGATTGCGCGTACGCAGGATGATTGACAGTATGCAAAAATTATTATTGTCAAGGTGATAAAAAGTAATGATATAACGACAATAGTTTTTATTAATTTGTGAAGTCCTATTTTCTCTAGAATCTTCTCTTTCTGAGATTGTATAATGTGCCCGGCGCTATCCTCTAAATATGTTATGATTGGGTGATTTCGGATTGAAGTTCGTCTGAAGTTACGTCAGAGTCATCCGATGGTTTGATGTGGTTGGTGGCAGAATACGCTCCCGACGTTAAATGGTTCTTGATAAGGTAAATATCTGTGGAGAATCTGGCTAGATCTGAGTGGAATATCGGTGGCGCGTTAAAGATGATGTCTTGATTGACAAAACCGTTGGGTAGATTCAAATGGATGCTTGATACTTGGGTATAACCTGCGGGTGATTTATAATGGTTGGTACGTAGATAACAAAAGGTAGATGATGACAGTCGGCTTTGGGGCTAGATTTAATGAGGTCGCGTGTGCCAGGTTGAATAAAATAGTACGCCTTCCCTACTCGAACCGGTGTAAAAGAATAACAGGTGCCATCTACTTTATGGTCAGTGATAATCTCATCTATAACGATGTTTTTACATTTGGATATCATGAGGACGTCTCCCGCCAGTATAGCGGAGACATCTTCCCTATTGAGAAGCATCCGAGCGGAGCTAGTTGGATTGAGTAATGACATGCTTTTTATAGTTTGAATTTCGAAGTTGGTCAAAGAACAAATGCGATCTAATAGAAAGTTGAAATCTTGTTGCAAGATTTCTTCCATTTTAAGTTTTAGAAATTGCATCTTAGTGTTAAGCTCAGCATGTCTATTATCCTGGCGCTGCTCATGTCCTAGATTGAGGTCGTTATTCATAGTGGTGAAATCTGGTTCGAGGTTGGTGGCGATGTGGTGAGCTATGCGTGCTGATATGTTAGGGCGGATGTGCTCTAGAGGCGATTCTGTGATTTTTAGAATTGATTGCTTAGGCTTATTTAGTAGGGTCCTTAAAGCTTTATAATTGTTGGTATTAATCTTCGTTTGCCGTTTTTGAGGTTTTTGTCCTAAGAATTGGAAGAATTCCTTAGGCAAGGGTTTGTGTTCGAGGGGTTGTGTTGCCCAGTTATATAGCAACTTGATATGCTTATTAGTAAGATTAAATGTCCGCTCGCTGTCACGTGGCGGTAATAGGTGCAGATCTTCGTCGTCTGGTTCTACAGATCTACGTGAATGAACACCTGAGGGTTGCTTGGAGGATCGGTCAATATGGGTGAGTGTATCTACGAATTGGACTAACTGCGAGTTGTAGAAGTGTTGTTGATTAATAGCCCGTACCACCTCTGGGTTTTGGGAGAATACGGATCATGATTTTTCAGTTCCGGCAGTTCTATAAATACACCATTGTCCATAGGTATGGCGCTAGTGCTTAAACACCAGGCGCTCTTTTGGGAGGGTAATAGAGATATATTTTTATATGTGAACGCCGATTGAATATCATTAAGTATTACATGAGTGGGTGTTACGTATGCGATTCCTTGTATGGCTCTAACATACCGACATATTAGTCGTGAACGTGGTGGTTTGTCCCATATGACAGTACCGTGTCTAAGATGGCACTGCATGGCATCTATTTTACAATGTGACATATCTCCAAATTGTCCAATTAGGTGATTCCCGTCAAAAACTGCAATGTTCCCTTTTTCGAAGTAGATATTAGTGGTACTAGTGCATTTCTCCCCAAAAAACCATGGGTAAGAATAATGGATTTGGTTATCGGAACCATATACATTAGGTGATAAGGGTTCTAGGGGAATGTTTTCAAATTTTTTAGTTTCTGTTATATGTTTGCAAAGAACTGGGTCAACTGGTGTCATAAATTCTTCGTCATTATTGACGGAAAAGGATAAATGAAGATAGGATGATGCACATATTCTTCTGGTTTTGTTAAAACAATGATATGCTGTCATAAAAAGAGGTTCAGTTCGTTCAACGTAAACATTAGCAACGGTTATAAGAACGTCCGATGCGTTAGGTGCACTAACGCACGTCAAAGGGTCCGGAAAGGCGATTGGCCAACCGGATTTTCCCGCTGCACACAATTGATATTTCTGAGAGAAGGAAGATAGCGGTATCGCTAGGGAGGTAATAATGGTTACGATGAAGAGGGAAGTGAGTGGTTGAAATGGTGTCGGAGAAAGATCAGTAAGAATGGAGTTGACTTGATGACGTGGTGGAGAATAAGAACTATTTCGTTGAGGTTGTTGGGATGTGGAATTATTTCTAGGACGGCGGGGGTATGGTGAGGTTGGTCGGTATGATTGCTGTGAATGTTGCTTGAATCTTTTACTATGTTTCGGTGCGAATCGCACGGAATTCCGCCCAGGAGTATCCTTTTGGCGAAAGCGATCGTAAGTCCGAAAGGGGTTGGGACGTTTGAAAGTGGTGTTTCGTTTGAATGGAATATGGGTCGATCTTGTGTCGCTGTTGCGGGAAGTCGTAGGACCAGTTGCTCGTTGAAAAGGGGTCAATGCATCGGTAACTCTATCGATTTTGGCTATAATAAGATTATTGGAAGAGAAGCCATTCTCTGCGTTGATTATATTCCACATGCGCTCTCCATCGCGAACCAATTGGTCATAATCGGTAGGTAATGGGCCAAGGAGTTTCAGTCTATGTTTAATTGGGTTGAACAGAGCATTAGTAAAAATCATATTTTGCAAAAATTTGCGCTTACCAGACAGTTGCGAGCTTGGGTACGCGTCTAGAATCTCTTTGCGAATTCTATTGGAAAACACTACTGGTGATACACCAGGTTCCATTCTCATTTCCATGACTTTTTCCCTCGCCATGTCTAAAGAATGATCTATGGAGAAGTGTTCCCTAAGTTTTCTGGTTGCTATACGCCAATTCTGCTTGTCCGTGTCAGGAAAGTTTTCAAAAACAGCTTTTGCGGCACCCTTCAAGTGTGCTGGCAAAAGACGAACCATTTTGGATTCCGTTAATCCCATGATATTTCCTATTTCGTTGAATTTCTCCACGAAATTCATCAATCCTGCCCCGCCTTTATCTCCTGAAAAGGTGGGGAGTTTGCTGGCATACGAGGATAAACACAGTTTATCGAAGACTAAGTCTAGTTGTTCAGGCACGTGGGGTTCACCAATATCCATATTTTCAGCTGGAGGAGTTGATGAAGGTGACCTGTCTTGAGTGGGTTGTTCCGGAATGGGTGTGGGAGTGCGAGGTGGGCTGCTAGAGGATAGATCGTCTGATATAACAGGTTCGACAATTGGTTGGTTATTAGAAAATTGCTGGCTTGTAGAGGGTTGTTCGTAGGAATTATAGAATTGCTGACTTGTTGAAGGTTGGTCGTAGATTTGTTCGTAGACGTTACCGTAGTCTTGATAATTGTCGACTAGAATGACTTGTCTATTGTCGTTGTGGAGGACGGTAGTGTGTTGAACAAACGTGGGGTTGTACTGTATGCAAATCTGATTCCTTTCCGGGTTTTGGAAGGCTACAAAAGGTGTAGGAGAGACAGGTGCGTCGTATTCTTGGATAGGTGCACTGGTGATTTGTGCCGTCCCGTCTGGCTGGATTGATAGAAAACGTTGAGAGTTGATGGGTTCTAGAGGTTCGTCGGAGGAACTATCGTCTGGAAGAGGGATAAGGTTAGGATCTGGTGGTTCTGATCGAGTACGTAAACGTTCTGGTTGAGGATTTGGGTTGGGAAAGGAGTGGGAAGGTGGATATGCGTCGTGGTTACGTGTGGTCTTCTTGCTGGGTAGGTATGGTATGCGAAAGTTAGACTTACTTCTCTTAGTTGTGTACCGATCTGGGGTACGGCGATAAGTGAGATTGTCTCCGAACTACTCATAAAAGAATACCCAGAGGACTGATATGATGACTGGGAGGGGTAGAAAGTTGGAATATATGTAAAAGATTTAGGATGAGGTGATCAAAGTTATGAAGAAGGTAGGGGCCCAATAGATGTATGTTGGATTGTATAGGGAAAATACTCACTGGTTCCTGTTTGAGCTGACGCTGGACGATGATGGTTGTTGCTGAAGTTGGTTGGCGTTGAGTGGAGGAGAGCAGACCGGGTGGAGACTCCGTATGCTGGTCGACTGGCGAGTCTTATGTCCTGGAGGGGCTTATATTTGGATCTGGAAGCCGTAGCGGCTGTCGTGCTGTAATACTCCGGGAGTTGATTGACATCTCCTTGCCCTTCTGGCAGGAGGGGATATGGTAGCCTACGGAGAATTACGGTAACGGCAGCTGTTGCTGCCATCCACTCGCGAATTCTCCGTCTGTTGGCAATTGGTGGATCCTACTGTAGCATGGAAATCTGAAAAAATGATGAAAGTGGGATTTTGGGCATCTTTTCCCGTTTTCCCGGCTCTAAGTAAGCTTGGGGAGGCGAAGAAAGGTGCTGGAGGAGGGTTATCCATTTTCTGTGAATCATTCCTTCTTTGGTGGTCTAAAATAGAGCATGTTCTTTTTAATCGCTGAAAAGAGTTGCAATTTGGTGACACATTGAGGTAGTGAAGGTCTATGTTGATTGGAAATGACTTTGTGGGAGGTGATGTAGGAATTATATGTTTTTTCAGATGTTCTCGCTTACCTGGATATATATGCGTGGAATGGAGCTGCCGGACGATGTTTAGCGTTACGCCATGGGGAAAGAAAAGATATTAATGCGAGTTAGTGGTGGGAAGATGGTTCCCTTGATTTTAATTATTATTTAGGTGAAAATTAGAAGTATATTGGGAAAATAACATTGCATATGAATTGTTTTACCTCACTGATTATGTAGATAGAGAAAATCATGAAATTTTTGAGATTGCGCCGTGCCTTTATATTTTCATTGGTTCAAACTAGTGTTGGGATGGTTTTTACATATTTTATTCTAGTGATACCCCTTGGTGGATGTAATATATATGCGAAAGATATTTATTTGCTTAGGATCACGGCATGCCATTGGCGATGACCTCAAAACACTGTAGTTTTGGGAAGTGCACTCGAGGGGGACTGTTCGCGTGGATAATCCTTGTGCAAATACTTGAGGTAAATGATTGTTTCTGTCGTGTGGGCGTGCTTAATAAACTGCTATATAAGAAGAGGTCATAGGGCATAAGGAGTACTTGCTCTTTTTTTTTTTACTGTGAGGTCTCCTGGTTTATTTACTCATTCTGTTAGGTCTCCTTTTGAACATACCTGCGCGTTCGGTGATTCATCTCCAAAAATTCTTACTATTATTGTTTCAGAAAGCAACAAAAGAAAAATGAGTCTGACTCCCAGATATCTTTGGGATTTCGCATCCCTCCCCGCATACGAGGGGGAAGAAACGGAGTCCGAGCCTGACACCAATAGTGAGGGTGTATACTCGGACGAGGAAGAGGAGGTAGGCCCTGGTTTTTTCCATTTTGCTTATTGTAGTGACTTTTAGTATTGATCAATGAAAAAAAATCTTTTTGTTTTCTATTACTTCTTTTTTTTGTTTTCAGAAAGCATGTGAAGTATGTGGAGGTTGCTCCGCACATCGCGAAACTGTGAGCAATATCACGGCATGCATTACGGTGTGTGAGCAGAACACGATTGAGAGCGGCAAGCGCATGGCCCACTCATTAGGAGTTCTGCAGAGCCTGGAGCGAAAGTTACAGCAGATGTACAAGCACTATACTCATCTGCTCTACCTGCGGGGGGTATGTGACGTTTATTCTACTAGAGAAAAAATTTTTTTTGATGAAGTACTTATTGTCGCTTTTTCAGCAGCAGATCCCGAAGGTAGAACAACTTACGTATATAAATTTCGGGCTACTACACGGCGAAGTACCGCACTGGACGCAGCTCCTTCCCAAAGACGACCCGAAGAAAAAATAAACGAGTTTTTTTTCTTTCTTCGAAAAGTGAATTTTTCGAATAAATATTTCGAATCGTGAAACGTATATTTGTATTTTCTTCCCAAGGTTGTACGACCTTGTGTACTTTAAATATTGACAGCCCTCCCAGGGATTTGTGCTATGGAAAAACTATCATTGTTTTGATCCAATCCGTTTAGCTCCTAGATTCCAATATGTCCGGCGAAGCCTACATGTATCCCATCGTCGGAGACTTCCATCGCACTATGATTCGGAATATAGTGGTAAGTATTGGAGAGAAAGATTTACCTACCTTTGCGTCTAATTTACTTCCTATTTTAGCCGACCGGCTGCTACGAATGCCTATCCAGACTGACAGAGATCAGTCTACTGCAGACTCATCGACAGGCCATAGTTGCCTGGGGGAGAAGCTGGATCGACAGGACGAAGAGCATAAAGAACAAATAGCTCAGGTGGAGAAAGAAATGCGCTCCGTACAGAGGTGTATAGATCAAATGGAATTTGTGCTCAATGCGGTATGTGATCTCGCTAAAAAAAATTTTTTTCGGTGTCCCCTTACTTTATCATTCGTTTTTAGTCTACGTCGGCGATCAATCGCGAAGGTTCGGAAGTTTCTCAGTCCTTCAGCGTGCACGACTACATTGCCGACGACGATCGTATGGATAGTCCACAGATGATATACCACAACGACGAGCCGGGAGAGGTCCAGCCCGAAGCACAGGACGTTCAACAAGAATGATACATTATTGTGCTCTATGTTTTCCCCATGTCATTCAGAATAAAAGATTTCATACTTGGAAGCTTCTGATTACTGTACATATTGAACTCGCGTAAGTGCGAGGACGACAGTTGGCAACTGGCGCGAGACGGCCAGGCGCTAATGAGCGCAACTGTCTTTTGTTGCCGACATTGGGTTCCGAGTGACCCAATACGATTAATGATGTAGATCGCTGCACATTAATCTGGTTCGAGTCGGACACATGTTGTCTCGGGATTAGACTGATCACTGATCAGATGATCATTAATCTCGAGGTACGAGATGTCGCCAGTGATCTCGGTTGGAATGCCGAGTGACGAATGGCAGACATTGGTAAGCTATGAATAGCTTACCGTATACTAGGATCCGAAGACATTGAGATTGGCGCAATCTCAAGCGCGAAAAAGAGAAAGAAGTCCACGTGAGTCTCATTCCTAGAGATAATAGGAGTGAGCAATGGTACTTCTGGTTCCGGATGAAAGAAGAGACGCCAAAAATAGCGACTGAGTCCATTGTTTTATTAGTAACGGCTGGTGTAAATGCAATATTTCTAACTTACTAGACTAGATCCTAGACTAGTAATAACTTTACTTAATAATATAGTGACTAAATCTAAATATGAGTATACTGTACTGTAACCTAGAACGCACTCGGAGCGGCAGCAAGACACACTGCTTGAAGCCGTCCGTCGAAACCTGTACTATAGTTTCATCATTATCGTCTTTTTTTTGTTTTTTTTTCATTTTTTTTCTTACCTGGTAATAATTCAATGTTATTCGAACCTGAATAGAGGTGCTAGAAAAAAGTGATGGCGTTCTTAACAATTAGCAACACCTCGAGATGACCTTATTATGGGCTATTGATGCGGATGGGCCGTAATAAACTTAGGAACCCGTCGCCTAGGCTACATTAGTGATTCTTGATCACCATATAATTAGGAGTATACTGTGCTCTGGATGCACACAGTAACTCCAACCCAAAAAATATGAAGGCGGAATGTATACTGCCGCTACCCATTGTGAAATGGTGTGGACGTATCGAGAAAGAGCGTCCTCTTTTCGAGAGTTGTCTATTCCATTTCAATTTGTTTATACAAATAATCGAATGATCGACTTACCTTACACCGCTGTTGAAGTTCCTGTCTTGTATTGAATCCATTCCATGTCGAAGTAGTTGTCTCCATTCGAACAGACGAAGGGATAGGGAGGGAAAGCATTGGGTGTAAGTTTTATATGGTACCATACAGCAAAATAGGGGGAAGAGAGAATTTGGTTAGTGTTATACCCCCAAAAATTATGAGAGAGAGGGGAAAAAAATCTCACAGGGACCTCCATATCAGATTATAGGTTAGCTAGGCCTACATCTGATGGCGTAGCGGGAACGGGTGTTCTTCTGTGATACAATACTCTTGCCTATATATATTTATTACTAATACAACAGTATAAACAGAACAGGGGGAACGGGTCAAGACGAGGAGGCCATACGGCCAGGGCGATGATCCACGGCTGCAGAGCAGAGTAAGTCGACCCGGCTGTCTCGAACCAGCCTCTTTTATATCGGTCTTGTGCGACGTTGCATAGCAGATTGATGGCGGCAGCCATGATGAAGCGGCAGCGAAGCGAGGACTCGACATATTTTACACAATTAATAAAGGAATGGAAGCAGTATTATAACATTTGAACATTCGCATTTGACTAAGGTATCTTAGTAATAGGTGCGCGATAACTGGATGCGCGTTCCAAAGTTTCCGTAACCCTCAATAGGCACTTTGTAGAACATACTGACCTTTTGCTACTTACTTTAGCGTTTTCAGGGTGGAATTACCCTCCAATTAGTTGGAGTGCTTTCCCTTGAAAAAACCCACACATTCTCCAAATTCCGGTTCATCTAATTGATAAACATTGTACTGGAAGCGTAAAATACTGTGCTCCGGCGTCACATTTTTGACCAACAGTGAATACAAACATTTCCTCGGGGAGACTCTCCCCTTCCCTACCCTGGGCGTTATGCATACGGCCCGTAGTCTTTGAGTGTTGTGCTCGCCTTTCCAATGGGACCCCCACCACCACCGCCGTGGGCTTCACCCGAAGTGTTTTTCTCTGCGCTCTAGCCTCTTGCCGTCAGAGAAAGTCCAAGTAGTCACGTAGCGTAGCGCGTTCAAAAAACGTTATTCTAAGGTAATTACTAATGGTAGGAAATAACTTTCTACAATCAATGGGCTATTAAATTGTAATTTGGTTATGTATGTCTCTTTTCCTGCATGTTTCCCCGTTCATGCTTCTTCTAAGACTATTGATCGGTAGTTACCCTAACCTAGTGAATGGCGAGTGAACATGGTAATGTGTTTCTATTCCTACTGCAAGCTTCTTGGTTTTTGTTTCTTCTGAGATAACTGCCGAGTAATGACCTTTCCTGATAGAGTGTCGAAACTTTATTCAAGGGTATGCCAACGTCTGTACGATTGATTTGTCGAGTCATGGGCCAGCTATGCTGAGTCATGCGTCAGCTCGAGACAGACAGCAAGGTTTCATCAGCTCCGCCGACGCATCTCGTCATGCCACCTGTTACTATTTCATAATACTGAGGTGGAAACCTCAGTATAAAAGGAGCCGCCTCAGGGAGTCGTCGTCGTCGTCTCTCGAATGTCATCTTAGCCTCCAGGCTAACCCGACCCTTTGTCTAGGCTATCACCTGCCCTCTCGTCCTGTCCCCCTTATGTCCTCTCTTGTCATTTATTCATACAATAAACATATATGTATATATACATACTCTTCTATACAGAAGTATCTCTAGATTCCGCTACACATCAGGTATAGGCACGGCCAGTCTATAACTTGATATGGAGGTCCTGGGAAGATGATTTTTTTGGGGTAAGGGTAAACTAAGCAATAGCTAAAATTTTTTTTGTGATCACCCCCCTTCCTACCACCCCCTTCCTTCTTCCCATTCTTTCCACATGTCCTATTCGCTTGCACTTGTCACCGCGGTATTCGGACAATTCAAGACAACATGGACATGGACGAGATGAAGACAAAGTACAGTAAGTTCAATCATATTTTTTCTAAGTAGCAGCAAATTAGGCTCTTCAAATAACATCTTTCAGCCATTATTCTTTCTTCTACTACTGGGAAACAATATGATAATAAGTATACGGTCGCGTATACAGGTATACGGTCGCGTATACATTAAGGGTTAAAAAGTGCCAGCAGGCACTTCTTTACTAATTGTAACAAGATCAGTTAACTTCGGTCCTGGCGACGGTCCCCTTTATACACTACCTATCACGTGTTTATAACCCTATTTATAGCACTAGGAAAATTTATTTTTCCCTATAAAAACGAGGTTAACGTGTCACAATCGCGTAGCACATTAAGTTAATCTCCCGGATCCTACAACTTAGGGTGTTATTTCGGACGTCCACGGATAACCCCACAGGACTCACAAATCATGATCCTTATTATGACATACACTACTAATCATGATTAATACATCACATAACATTACTACTCATACTTCATCGCGATTCATATCAAAGAACCCAGTCGCCACTGAGATCTCTCTTTTACTCTCTACCTTTCTAGAAAGCACACTATCTATTGCCCATGAGACGCAATAGAACATTCAGCTGACCATAATATCACGAGCGGTGGTCGCACTGCTCAAATCTCTAGTCTCATATGGTGTACATCTAAGAACGGCCAACCGGCTGTTCACAGATCACACCAAGCCGAGCATCCACAAATCACTGATTCTCCCACTTTGGTTCAAGATACGATTAGTATCCTATCAATTGTCGGCGAGGATCAACCGGCGCAGTTGCCCTCATCAGTAATTGAGACTCACCAGCTGGAAACCTATTAACTATGCGCGCACCTAACATCACATAGGATCCAGCATATGGTAACTGCCCACGTCTCCTCCAAGAACGATTTTTTCTATTACTGAGAACACCACAAGAACAAATATCTATTCATCCAACCAGTTGCACAGATTGTGATATCTCATCGGCTGGTTCCCGATGTAGTCACTCTACCATTTTCTTTATGCAACACAGGGTGGAGGTCGTGTAGTGGCACGTAGAGCACTACATAACCCGAAGTTCAGAGCTCGGATCAGTGCCCGACATCCCATAGTCAGAGTTTTGTGAACGCTAAGGATTTAATCTTTTCACCTTATCTATGCAACACACATCGGCACAACATATTAAGCTTGCAAATCTCTTATTGGGTATCCACTCTATGTTATGCCCACCTCTAGTCCTACTTCACTTCAACCGCTCATGTTCTTCGCAATTTTTTCAAATAAGAGTAATTATCGATATAAAACGCATTAATAACTTTATTTAACCATACGACACATAAGCTACGAAGCAAAAATACAAGCAATAAAGAATCAACCGCTGGGAAATAGTTCGAATGACATTTGCATTCATGTGTTCGATACCTCGATTGATACACGCCTCTCGCAACGGATTAACGCAGCCTCTACAAGTGTAATGTAAAATCTCCACCACCCTTCCCTCCAGACGTATAATACTACAATCTATATAGCCACTAAACAGCAACATCAAAAACCACACTACCGTTGCGTAATCAACGGATAATAATCTCTCACTAGTAACAGCTGCTTTGCGCCTACCACCAGACTAGTGTACGAAAAGCTTGCGAAACAAGCAACTACTACGAAATTTGTACTAAAATTAGAAGCGAAACGTCATGTTACACTACAACAGATATTCCCCTAAATGATATCCGCTACTATATAAACCACCTTGAATCCGTACTAACCCACACTCCTCTTCTTCTTCAAAGACGGTCGACTTCACTCAAGCCATCAGCATCCAACTCCATCATCAGTCCAACCGACACACAACCTCACTGGTTTTCGTAAGTTCTTCAGTTCAACCTCACTGGTTATCGTAGTTTTTTAATCATTGTTTACATAACCAACCATCTTAAACTAAACCCAATAGGGACACTCAATCTCTACCCATCTTTCTCGATTAGTACATTTCATCGATGATAACCCAATTTCCCAAAGCGAAAACATGGACATAGCTGATAACCAAGTCGTTCAAAGACTTGACACTGCTTTTGATAAACTCTGTCTATCTTCTTACGCAAATAAGTTACCAACATTTGCAGGGGATGAAGGAGGTGCAGGCCTAATGCATTTCTTAGAGGAATTCAATGAAATAGCTAATATTTTGGGCCTGAACGAAGGCAAAACGGTTCGTCTTTTACCAGCTCATCTGAAAGGAACGGCTAAGGCAGTGTTTGAAAGCTTCTCTGATTTAGAAAAACAAAATCGGCGTATGGCGATTAATAAGCTTAAAGAACATTTCTCCACTGACCATTTTCTCGACATGGCACGCGAAAAACTCATGGGAATGAAAGTGGAACTAGGGGAATCACCCGTAGTCTTCTCGAGTAGATTGCGAAAGCAAATCGTAGACGCCTATCCTAATCCACATTTTGCTGACGAACGACAATTTTTGCAACATATGATTTTCACGAATGCGCTTCCTAACCCAATCAAGCAACGTCTAAAACTCCTTGGTCCATTATCAACTGATTATGACCAATTGGTGCGCGATGCAGAAAGAACATGTTACCTAATCAACAGAGACAGTAGTTCATAGCTAAAATTGATAAGGTCATCAACACTTCAACCCCCTCATATAAACAATCTCGAGCATCTTCATTTTTGCGTAACCGTAATATATGACAAAATCCAATTCAAAACTCGTGTCCCTACCAATAACTTACCAGAAAGTATTAAAATGACCGTATTAATTTTAGTTAAAACTAATAACGCCCAACATTAACTTCATTCCTCACCCCAAGTGCATATTTAGGTGTTCTCACCAGTAAAAATGGCACCCGTCCAAACCCGGACGAGGTAGCCAGTATCAACATCATTTCACGTCCAACAAACGTGAAAGTGATTAAATCTTTTCTTGGAGCCCGCTGTATCCCGCGCCTCTCCATCATAGCTACAGCTCTTCAGACCTGTTGCTCAAAAATGCGCCATTCAAGTGGACCGAGGGTCAAGAAGCATTCTCGGCCCTTGAAAAGGCCCTTGTAGAGGCACCTCTTCCAATCTCTCCAATTTTTGGACAACCATATATAATACACACAAATGCCTCCACAATTGGGTTAGATGCATGACTGTTGCAATCTAACCCCAAAACCCAGGAAGAACACCCGATTGCCTACGCTAGCCGATCACTAGACAAACATTAAAAGTACTATGCAGTGATCAAACTAGAGGCACTGGCAATAGTATTCGCGTTGAAGCAATTTTACCCATATGTAGCTCATGCGCGTATCACGATGGTGACGGATCACACACCTCTCCAATCACTAGTGCACCGATCTGATTTAGTAAGGCGCCTCGCTAAATTTCAGATCGCAATTCAACCCCGCGATAGTCTAATAGAATATCGCGCAGGAAAGCACAACACATTTGTGATTAGTTAGCCGTCTTCCTTTACCACGCGTCAACTCGATCATAGCGCGATCTTTACCCTCTCTTAAAGAAATCAAGAGTGCCATAGAAATTCGAAACATGGTTCCATATTCGAATTCCTCACTACACATCTTAAGGAACTTTCCTAAGAATTTGAGAATACAATCAAAATATTCTCAATATACACAACTTTTTGTTCTACGCCATACACGATAAGGAGAATTGTTTATCTCCATGTGGATGAAACTACGGTCCATATTTCTGTACATGGCCGATGTTCTATAACATGGAGTAACATACTCCAAGAATATACTCCCTCCACAGCACTAACATCTAACAACTCCGTGGACCAGATGCAACTCACGTCTTTGCCTTGAAGAATAGGGTTATGGAAGTGGACAAGAGGATCGTTCCAAAAACTGCACAATACAAGATGGGCTACGATCCTCACAATAAGGTATACCAAAAGGATCTTTCCACTGGCGACCTAGTACTTTTGCACGACGACACAGTTCGACCCAAACTAACAAACCAGTGGAAAGGCCCTTTTGTAATTGAAGAAATCAATCGCCCCAATATCACTATCACTAACCCTGTAGGTCGCCCAATGCGACAAGCAGTTCATATTAACCGTTTGAAATTGTATTCTCCTCGTTCGGTGCTACTTGATGCTTCTAATACAAACACCAAACCATCATCCGAACAAAATATAGAAGCACCGAGTAGCATCGCACAACCAATAATACGACGGTCTCGTCACCTTTAGGAGAAGCAGCAACGGCAGAGCTCAACAGACTATTATGATTGAGCCACAACATGTGTTCTCACGGCGAGAACACAGCCCTGAGTAAGGTAAAACTTCCATTTCACCTTCACGTCCTCTTATCAACACATTTCCCTGAATGGGCGGTTCAGGGAAAGGAATTTTTTTCGCTGTAATATCAAAATTACGCCCTTATACTAGTCGACCAAAAGTGTGCAGTGCTAAGACTAGTATTCGCATCATAGTATTCTCACTTGTCCGTATATTAGTCGAACCCCACACAGACTAATATACGCCTCGTCAAGCGTACTAGTCTACTATTCGTATACCTTAACTAGACTAGTAATTAGAATTGTGCAAAAAGCTGACCATCATGTGCAAGTGATATTGTTTATTCAAACACCACATCTTAATATTGTCACATCTAAGCATTATACTGATAATATCCACCATGCTTCTTTTTAATGGCAAGTATCATGTCATATAACTGATATAAACCCACTATCACACAAATTAGACTATATTGTATAAGCATAACTAAAATAGCACCGCTGTTGTAACCCACTGTCACATATATGACTTTTCCTTCACACATGTATTCATCACCACGTAATTCCCATTATTCGGGGACGAGTTTCTTTTCTCGAACGAGTGGCACACTAGCCTGCTACACTAGCTTGCTTCCTAGCCTCTTCTAAGGACGGCCTGTATCCTGTACCAACATCTTGTCTCGTTTGGCAGTTCAATTTCTCTCGCAAATTTTTGCTGACCCATAACGTCCTCTATGTCCGCACATCTCTCATCAAATGCTTAACATCATACGGATCGGTTCTCAAAGCTCGAGGACGAGCTTTCCCTAACGAATGGAGATGTCGAGTCATGGGCCAGCTATACTGAGTCATGCGTCAGCTCGAGACAGACAGCAAGGTTTCATCAGCTCCGCCGACGCATCTCGTCATGCCACCTGTTACTATTTCATAATACTGAGGTGGAAACCTCAGTATAAAAGGAGCCGCCTCAGGTAGTCGTCGTCGTCGTCTCTCGAATGTCATCTTAGCCTCCAGGCTAACCCGACCCTTTGTCTGGGCTATCACCTGCCCTCTCGTCTTGTCCCCCTTATGTCCTCTCTTGTCATTTATTCATACAATAAACATATATATATACATACTTTTCTATACAGAAGTATCTCTAGATTCCGCTACACATCAGGTATAGGCACGGCCACACGGCCAGTCTATAACTTGATAGATTGATACAACTCATCCAATCGAAAGAGGCTATAGATGACGATATTCAAGCCAAAGAGAGGTTTGAAGAACAACCACAATCGCCAGCGACTGTGCGGAAAACATAAAGGCTGATTAGATGGAGAGTGGAAAAAGGCAAGGCATGAGGGCGCGAGGCGAGCTTAATTAGGTGTGAAAAGTCCATGATCACTGCGCTGCTCGCCTACATATCTATATGCAACAAGTGAAAGTTGTTGAATCAAGAGAATAACAGCAATGAAAAGCCAAAGCTTCAAAATAGAAATCTGGTTTCTCAGTAGAAAACTTCCCATTACAACTGGCTAAGAGTGTTGATTTTGTGCAAAATTTAAAAAAAAAGCAGTAAAGTCGCGGTTCATAGCTCTATAAAATATTCCGCTTGGTTTCGCACTTCACCTTTCACCTGTGCTCAGAAACAGAATTCCTAACCAGTACTATCTATTAAAACTTTTCCAGTTCATAACTTTTCTCATGATCCTTTACTTTCTTACTGCTATCATTTTCTTCAGTTTTTTTTATCATTCACACGCTTGATAAAGATATGCAGACAGCACAACGAAAATGTAGTCTTCCACCTAATCAAGATTGGTCTTCCATTGTACAGAAGTTGACATACCCCTAAATCAGGGTTCAACCCTCTATCAGTGAAGGTCGTTACTCTACAGTTGTCTCAGAAAAAAACGCAAACCAGGAAGCATGCAATAAAAATAGAAACACATAACAGTGTTCACTAGCCATTAACTAGAGGAGGGTAACTACCTATCAATGGTCTTGGAAGGATACGAAGGGGGAAACATGCAGGAAAAGAGACATACATCACCAAATGACCAGGCAGGTACGCACGCTCTCGCGTCTCTAGCCATGAGAGACGGAGCCACATGAGCTGATTTTTATTATAGACTTTTATCGGATTTATGAGTTTCCGCTTAAACCCCGCCCCTGTGGGCGGAGTACGCTCCTGTCACCAACCATGAGTGTTCCCATCCTATCGTTTGTACTCTACCAAGTTCGAACTTTCTATGTCCCCTGGGACAGGAACTATGGGTTTCCGCTCAAACCCCGCCTCTTGTGGGCGGAGTCTGGTCCTGCTACCCACGATAAGTTTTCCCACATGCCGCCTGTACTCCCACCAAATATGAACTCTCTAGGTCCATGGGAACCGAGTTATTAATTTTCGTATATAAATGTAAGAAGGGATGTGAGCTTCGAGACACACCCCGCCCATTGTGGGCGGGCCTCCGCTGACGTCATTCATGCTGGAGACACCTTCGACAATGTTTCTCCTACATCAACTTTTTCCTCCTCTGTTGGCTTTCTCCAAACCGAGTTATAAATCTATCATTGAGTTTGCTGTTTTCTTGTACTCTTCACGAGGTTTTTAAGTATGCTCTATTAAGCTGATGTTTCGGCGGAATCGCCTTCTTCAGAGCCTGAAGGGATAATAATAATCTGCGACTATCCGATCAAACGTCTCCACCAACCCCACTACAGCTCGAGACCCCCAGGGCACGCAGGTGATCGAAAGGAGAACTACTCACCGTAACTTTGTGGGTTCTTCGAAACCACCCAGCGAGTGATGGTACCAACCGACCAGTGTCAGCTCGGATATGTTTCATAAAAGTCTCTGCGGGAACGCCAACCCTATTTAAGGCCGTAGCTCACGCGTGATTGCGAGACGTTCTTTCCTATGATTCATTTTGGGACTGGTGACGTGTATCCAAAATGCCTCGAGGGTTTTACGTGCGCACAACTGCGATTCTTGTGCTACGACCTCCACGGTGACCTCAAAAACGCCTCCGTTATGCTTCTGAATTCGGTGACTCCTTAAGGCAAGACTAAATAATCGTCTCATACAATCTATCTAGTGGTCTTACCGTTTCTCCAATATACTCGTCACCACAATCACGGCAAGTAATTTTGTAGACCACCCCAGACATGTTGTTATATTCTGTTGTTTGACAGACGAGTTATAAATGTTTTCATAAAGCATTGCATTTTTGGAGAACGCCCCGCTCATCGGGGTGGGTCTCCCCAATTCGATCTAACTTACCAATGCACACCTCTAGCCACTTTTAAACCCCAGTTTTGAAGCCGTCTTGTGACTGAATTTGAAATCATGGTCCTCAGTGCAGCTCATTTCGATGCACGCCACGCCCACTGTGGGCGGGGCTCCGCCAAATTGACGTGTGCTTAATACTTCTCGGGACATGGCCCACCCATGGCCCCAACCAAAAACACCCTGAAAAAACGCCGGGCGAGTTTTTGGCAAGCTGCCCACTCTTTGAATCTAGTTCGTTGCGAGACTCACTCCATCATCACTTTACTGTAGCTTCATTTTGGCGCTTTGTTTGAATTGCTATTGGAAGAAGTGATATTAAAAGCGCTGCACCCATGAAAGATCCGAAAGTAAAGCGAGAGATAACAATATACGTTGTTTGAAAGAGGTTATGACATCTCGGAAGGAGAGTTCTGTAAAAAGGAGACGAACCGTCGAAAGAGAGAGCTTTACGAAGAGCCTTTATTAATGTAGGAACGGGGATCCGGGACGGTGAATATTTTCATTTCAGTTCAAATTTCACTCAGCTAAACTTTTCTTTGGGCAACAGGGATACATTTTCTGTAGAATAGAATACTTTTCGTGAACTTTTGTGCCCTCTTCCAAGATGTAATATAACCTGTTGTAAGGGACGTGAGCATATGAAGTTTCTAGGAATGTTCCCCTGATGACTCAGCTTCTTCTCTCAGGGCGTGGCTTAGCGGCGACGAGGTAGCTTGAGGAGTCTACCGGCTACACGGACCGAGTGCTGCAGCCAACGTCCGGTTCTCCATCTGGGGCGATTCCCTGTCCTTTCCAGAAGAGATACAAGTCCCTGTCTTCCATCATCAGTCTCCCTCGCATATCACTTGTTATGTTTATCTTTATTGCTTCTTTTATTGGCCCATGTTGTATTTATGTTATAAAGATGAATTCATATTACTTAAGAGGTGCTAGGACAAGGTGATCTTGGCGGGTGTGCGACGTTAGTCACGACTGACATTACTTCGCGTCGAGGTGCGAAGTGACCTCTACTATTGTAACTAACCTGATCTTAATTACGCGCCTTCCCTTCATCGTAACTAACCTTATCCTACTTATGAGAGTGATGGCGATGGTGAGAATAGGGAGAAAATCGAATATCAAGAAAATTAGTATCTCAACGTAGAACTTTCGTGGTCTTGGGTTTGAAAAGTTTTATTATCATGGAAGATGATTGAAGGTTGGAGCGGTTGGGTAGGTGCGGAAGTATTATGGAGTGAAGACTGCGGTATGGGTTGGAGCGGTCGGGTTGGTTTGGAAGTGGCATAGTACAAGGGCAGCGGTGCGGGTTGGAGCTGTGTTAGCGGAGGTTGCGTAGGTACGGAAGCAGCATAGTTTAATGGTTGTGGTGCGGTTTCGAGCTGCATTGGTGGAGTTTGTGTCGGTACGGAAGTAACATAGTAAAGGGTGGGGGTGCGGAATGAAGTTGCGTTGAAGCTGAAGAGTACCCCGGGAAATCTCGGAAGTAGTAAAAAAAGTGTCCTCAGAATACATAGTAAGGTTCTAAGCAAGATAGTTGTATATAAATCACTCACCCACCAGCATGAATAGTAGCTGATGACCTCTAATCATTGTGCTGAATTTACCCTGAAGTATTGTAATATTCCATGAAAAGTGTGGAATGGCTTAACTGATCAGCCGGGGCGTTAAATGATCTTTCAAACACGAGATGCCCCAATATCAAACAACCACGTCGCTTCTGTAAATGTTGTTTGATATCACAGATAGATGGACATTGAAAAAAAGGATGTTTCTTGCACCTTACACGGACTTCATTTTTATGACTCTCGAAAATTCCTATTTAATATGATAATAGAGCTTTCAAAACCAAAGACCATGAAAATTTTACGTTGAAAAACTACTTTTCTTGAATTTTCATTTTCTGACTGCTCATCATTGCCATCACTCTCATAAGTAAGATGAGGTTAGTCACGATCAAGGGGAGGCGCGTAATTAAGAGTAGGTTAGTCACAATTGAGGTCACTTCGCACCTCGACGCGAAGTAATGTCAGTCGTGACTAACGTCGCACTCCCGATCTTGGCGGCCGCATCTTCAGCTGGGCGTTCTCGCTTACTGGTAGCAGCGATCCGCTTTGGTTGTCTGAGCCTTTCTGAGGGGCCACTCTATAGGTTTTCCTCTGATTGTTCACGTCGAGAAGTTTTCCCCCTCTCTTCGGTCGACTTAGGGTAGGGAACACCGTAATATCAAGCAAGTTTTGAAAGTCTTCCCCAGCTGCCGTTCTTCTCTGGAGAGAGTCTGCAATGTTCGTCTAGCGCAGCTGGCATGTGAGCCACCGCCTGAACATCAACAAGTTTCCAGAAGCGGTCAAAGAAACGGAGAATACGATATTCTTGGTACGTTCGAAAATTGGAATTGCGTGCACCCTTGACTAGGGCCTAAACAGTCGTTTGAGCTCTAAGTGATAGTTACGGCCAAGAGTTGTTCGAGTGAATTTGAGAAGTAGAGTCTGCCCCGCCAGAGATGTTTCGAAATGTTGTGAGTTCAGGTGCGTAGGGTGCACCCAAGTGGGCACTGACATTAGTAGTTGTCACCGCCGAAGAGTCGAAGTGTCGCAGTGTCGAAGTGTTTTGAGGCCTCTTAAGTTGATGTGATGTTGACGTCAAAAATTTGTGGTGTCAGGTTTTAGTTTGTGGTGCCAAGTTTTGCGGTGTTAATTTGGTCCACAAATGAGCTCCAGTGGTACTTTGAACAGGTATACCTCTAAAAAAGGAAAAAAAACAAAAAAAAAACACTAAAAATACAAAAAACACAAATAAATGATCAGTAAACCGTGCGTAAGTCCGCTACATGTATAATGCTTTACTTGCTTCTTGGGCCGGTTGGCCGCCTATCGAGAATAGTTCATGCAGAAAATCCGTTCTTTTCCTTGGTTCACCTCTTGTGCTCAGAGTTCCAGTACTTTCAGCCTAGCTGGTCGCGAGCGTCCTTTTAGGAATATCCTTTGTTTCAGTCACATATCGTCCTCCACTGTTTAGTTCTAGTATTTGCGAACTTGGGTTAGTCGATTAGTAATGTTTATACCTATCCAGTCATATCCTCATCCATTACATTCGCTCTGCGTCCGTTTTTGCTACTTTCTTACTCGTTAACGTTCTCATGGGCCACTCTCAGTCAACCCCGGTGGATTTTTAGGCAGATGGTGTGGCGGAACTATATATTCCAGCTACAGGGAGTTTATCTCCCTATACGAAATAGCGGTTCAGTGGTGTGTAATATTTATTAGATAGGTGAATAGGACAGTGATGAGGTGACAATTAAGAGTCCGAGGGCAGCCGCCACTCGTGAGCTCCTTATGATCAGACTACTGCCAAGGCGGATCCCCCCTCAGCTCCGACCACCCCACATCTGGGTGGTCGGACACAAAGAAATGTCTACAACAAAGGGTTCGCGGGGTCGCGATAATGCGCGACATTCCCCATGCCAACAACAAAAAATTAACAACAATCATTAAATATTTGATTGGAGGTTCTCCTAGCGTCGATGCGGTGCGGCGTGGTCGGCTGGTTGCAGTGCATCGTGATTGGACGATCGGCTGGACGTAGCAGTGTGCGATTGAGTGGTGTGGTGTGGCATATGTTGGCAGTCCGTGCAGAATATAGTTGAGTATAGTGCGAATATCGGGGAAGAGCTTAGAACTTCCTCTTCTTAGGGAGAGAAGCCGCTCTTGCCGGGCACAATAGAGCGTTGTGAGGCTGGCGGCATTCCGCATCTGACCTCTCACGCTGTTTCGTGCGCAGGTCAAGGCACTGCCCGCATAGTCCCATTTTTGAGACTTGGAAAATGCGGCATAGGCACTTGGAAAGCGCGGGCAGCGCCCGCTTTGGTGCGAGTCGTCGTTCTCCTGTAGTGTACAGAAAATACAGGCTGAACGAGGAGTAGTGCGCTCGACCAACCTTTCCAAGGCAGGTTTCAGACTCGCGAAGTCCTCCAACGAGACTTGAATAAGGAACAATCTTTCGTTTGTCGCTTCGAGCTGCTCGATGCGAGCCGACATGGTAGACACGAATTCGTCGAGCTTCAGAAGGGTCACGTCGCTCTTGTGATCTAAGGTCTTCAAGAGCTCCGTGTAGAGGTGGTTTTCGTCGAGCAGAGGTTCGTACTGGGCCATTTTAGCTTTCTGGGCTAATATCGGCCAATATCTAATATGTTATGATATATGTTATCAAATATATATGTTATCATCATTCCTGCTGCAACGGCTGTTGCGGATATCAGGGTTATTTTCCAATATTTTTTCATGTTGTTCAAAAGTGGTTTCATGTCGGGTATCCTTACCCTTTTCCACCAGTCATCGGGTCGTGACACGTGCGTTTCCGTATCATCGAACACAGCATTGTTATCGCTCATTTCGTGGAACGTTGGGGTTCCTCTCATAGCGAAAGTTACGTCTTTGCCATCGCAAACTGTGTGACAGCTCTTTTCATAACGGCGTAATTGAAGCTGAGATTTACAATACTTGATTGGTTTGAGGGACTGCATTCAATGGTGAATGTGTGCTCCTCACACTGTACTGTAATCCAAGAGGAAACGTTGGTTTGACATGAAGTGTGGGCTTGCGCGCCTTCCATGCAATCGTAGCAACCCAGTAGTTTCCCAAATTGGATTTTTCATGGTTGTTCAATAACATACTCACTACTGTTGATCAACGCGTTTGAACGAAGTGATAAGATAACTTCACCTTCTGTCGAGGATAAGATTAGCTGCTTATCCTTCGCGTTAATTGTCTCTGTTGGAGTGAGGATGGGAAGAGTGTTAATTTATCTCGACTTTATATGTGATATCGATTCTACAGGACAACTGCAGCCGGTTTCTGACCATGAGTTGTAGCAAATGCATTCGAAGTGGGAGGTGCAATTGCCGTAGTGTTTAGCTGCTGCTTGTTCAGTTGCGCATTCAGCCGGTATCCTGTACTTTTCAGGTATTATTACTGCGTCCTTGGAACTTATTGCGAACCTTCGATTCATCATAGGTGATACGGGTTTCTGAACCGATATAACAGTCATTTTCAAGTCACCCGCTATTTGTTCCACGTATGATTCTAAAACGTGCAGGCTTCTTTTTTCAGTATTAAACAGTGTTGTGTGGACTTCCACCGTAATCAGTGGTTTCCAATTCAAGCAATCTAGCACCTCGTAGACTAGTTCTGACTTGGGCTCATGTACAAATCTGTAAAATGAGCAGGAGGGTAAAGGTAATAAACAGCTGCACGCAATTCCTCCGCATGCGGTAATGCAAGTAGAGTATCCTGGGTATATTTCAGTCTCGTTTAATTCCGGGATCACTTCTTTTCTTCGGATTTCGTTGCACTTTCCGTCAAGGCACGATTCCATTTGGGGCATCGTAGAGAATGGTGTACTTCCGGTACCGATTCTCTTGTAAAGAAACGCGATATTTTTGTGCGCGTGAGTTCCATCGGGCGGTGTTGAAGCTTCACTAAGCCAACGGTTTTGTTGTCGTGGTCAATTTGAATGCACAAGTTCATATTGATTCGATTAAAGCTGATTTCTTCGCTACACTCGTACCCGCAACTATCTCGTTGCGTGCAGACGAGGTTCACTGTAGGACGCATATAGCCGTGTTGACAGGCTGACAAGGTTTGAAGCGAGGCTATGACGCAGCATACCGTAATCATAGCCGATGTACCCAACGGTGTAGGGTTGAATGACTGCAGCGGTATACTCCTTAATTCACTTAACGTGGCCGGAGTCGGTCTGTTCTTTCGACAAGCTGTGATAAGCTTTCGTCGTATCTTGCTGCCAATGATTGTGGCGACCAGTAGTAGGGCTGCTAGCCCGAAGTATAGAATTATGAAAGCTGATATAATGGCGCCTTCTGGACAACAGTGTGGGTTTCCCAGTAGGCCTTTCGATAGGAATTTTTGCGCATAAACGCAGAACTTTGGAGGTGAGCACTCTTCGGATTCAGCAGGCACTTCATCTCCTGTTAATACTTTGAATTTTATTGTTGTGTTCCTTTCTAGAGGAGATACAGGTAAATAGATCATGATGTCTTCCGTTCGGTTTGAATATTCTTTACAACCGTTGTCGAGGCAAACTTCGAATTGTTCTCGGTTATATGAAGGTGTAATTCTTACGATGCCGCTGTTGCATTTAATATGTCCATTAGCGTGCTCTTGTGCGAGTGCTGGATTTTCTACGCATGCGATGACAAGAAGCAACATTGAAGCAGTGTGGGCATAATAAGATCGTCGAGCTGATGCCGCAGTACCATCGCTATGTTGATGGTCCAAGTTGGTCGACTGGCTTCCTGCTTCAGGATCTTCCAAGCCCTGTTCAAACTCCCTTATGGCTCTGTAAGCTAGTGTTTTCGCCCTTCGCTCAGGTGCCTTTCTGATGATTGGAGTTTGGGTTCCTTTGAGTTTCGTTTCTCTAATGTTCTGAACGTGAATTTCTGGGAGACTTCTTATCTCCATTGGGTACAGCTTGCATAGCGGTTTCTGCAAGATGTGTTGGTTTGGCATTCGCACCTTTACCGTGCGAATTTGTCCGTCCGCACTGCGGACCACGTCTTCAACCTTTCCGTAAACCCAGTTTCCGCGAGGGATTAGCTCCTGTTCAATGAGTACGATTTCACGATTTGTGGGAATGGTCGTGTTACCCCTCTCCTCTGTTTCTTCTTGTTTGTCTGGGTGTCTCGGAGTGCGGTGGTGAGATAGTCGAGACTCCATCGTTCCCAGAATTTTGTTGATATGAATCCCGAGTGCCGAAGAGCTTCCCTTTCTTGATCTGCAGTTTGCGGAAGTTCGGGATCGTAATCAGGATCTCCATTACTGTTTACTGTTTGTGCGTCTGGCTCTGAAAACTTGGCATTTCCGCTAAGGAAGTCGATAGGTCTAACCAGGGAAGGGTTTCAACTTCCCATGGAACTTTGAATGGAGACCTAGGTATATCGATAGGGCTTTGAAAGTTAATAAGAAATACGGAAATTAAAACTGCCAAATGAGTCTACCAAAAAAGTTGTGAGCGTTCGAAGTTGGCTTGCTTGAACATGGAGACATAGTGCCAGTTGATAAGCCCAGCTGCCCGCAGTGACTACAAGGGCCCACGTGGCGTAGTGGCAGTGCTCTCCCTCTTCAGGTGAGCGATGGGGGTTTGCTTCCCGCTGTCGTTTTTGCTTTTGCAAAACATGCTTTCATCCGGATGAATGCTCCTAAACCGTTTTTTCTCACTAATTCGAGTTAACGCTTTGATTCGGCCATCATTGATCACCTATCCATCACCTATCATCGCACTTATTCAAAATCTGTTGAGGTGGAGGGGGAAACCCAAATCACGCAAGACAGATATGCGTGAAAAACTGAATATTGATGAAACTATCCAAGAAATGAGTGAAGCAGATATGTCGTTCACAAAATGCTAACCTCATTTGTACATGCGGTCTCTCTACAACCATCACCAACTACACGTTTTCCCTACCCATTTCTTGGGTCGTTTCATCGATGCTGACTTTTCTCGCGTGTCCAAAACTATTTTACTTTGGGTGTGGGTATGTGTGTTTCGATGATGAAAATGAAAGAGCGTTACAAAAATGACGTGGAGAAGTTTAAATAAGTGCGGTGTTAAGTGATAGATAGGTGATTCAAATGATAGCCGAAACAAAGCGCTAACCTAAATTAATAAGAAAAACTTATTAGGAGCATTTATTCGGATGAAAGCACGTTTTGCAAGAGCAAAAACGACAGCGGGAAGCAAACCCCCATCGCTCACCTGAAGAGGGAGAGCACTGCCACTACGCCACGTGGGTCCTTGCAGCCATTGCGGGCAGCTGGGCTTATCAACTGGCACTATGTCTCCATGCTTAACACGTTGACGACAATGTCGGTCAATGGTGGCCGACAGTACTGTAGTCAGCCAAATGAAGAAATTCCCAGATTTTTTTTGTTTCATATTTTACATTTACTTATTTACTCACTAACTTTAGCGTCGACCCATGATCCATCTAAATCTAAGGTTTTTATGGAAATATTAAGCATCGAGTCAGGAGTCATACATCATATCAGACAACAATTAAAATTTGAACTCCTTCCAACAACTGGCGCCTTACCCCTAATCTTGTTCCCGCCAAACGTTTAAATAGTGCTTTCTATAAATGTTCACGATTTAAAGCCTCACACCGAGATGGTCTACAAAGTCCATGATTTCGGAGAATTCACCCAGATCTTGACAGAATACAAGTTTTTCTTTTGTTTCCAGGAGCTTTTACTTGTTTCACACAAATAGAATCTTAATTCTCATGAATACATCAAATTCAATAGGTGACTGTCCCGTGGGACGAGGTCCGCCAATGGTAACCGACGATTAGTCAGCGCCTACAAACGGTCTCGTCGTCAACGTGTTAAGCATGCAAACTTTGAACGCTCACAACTTTTTTGGCAGATTCATTTTGCAGTTTTAATTTCCGTATTTCGTATTAACTTTCAAAGCCCTATTGATATACCTCGGTCTCCATTCAAAGTTCCATGGGAAGTTGAAACCCTTTCCTGGTAAGCGGTAAAATGCTTAGATCTGTGTTATGTATCTTAGTGATCGGTCGGCTGTTGAGGACAGCTTCTATTCTCGTTATAACCGTGCAGAGTTGAACGAATGTTAATTTCTTTCTGCCGCAGGTTTTCTGAAAAGCCCGCTTTACTGATCCGACCAATCTTTCCCAGACACCACCCATCCATGGTGCGCCAGGTGGGTTGAATATCCATTGCACTCCCTCTGTTGCACAGTAGGACATAACGGATTTATCGCCGTTCTCATTTTCTTCAAACAGCTTCTCTATGACCTTTTGGCCGAGTTTGAAATTGCTTCCACAGTCCGACCGGACGTAATTTTGCACACCTCTCCTTGAAATAAACCGAGTGAAGCTGTTTAAAAATGCGCCTGCGCTCGAGTCCTCGACCACCTCGAGGTGTACTGCTCTGGTTGTTAGGTACGTGTACAGGCATACGTACATTTTCTTATGTGTAGCACTGTCAATCGGTCCCAAAAAGTCGCATCCAATTCTTTCGAACGTTCTTGATTCAGTCCCTCTGTCCTTCGGTAGAGGAGCCATTTCTGGAGACGGAAAGGGCTTGCCGTGGTATTTACGGCAAGTGACGCAATGCTTCGTTTGATTTTTGATCGGCGAGGACGGGCGTGGGATCCAAAATGTTTGCCTCAATATGGTGAGTATTTGTTCTCTGCCGCAGTGGGCATATTCGCTGTGGATCTTGGCTATGATCAATTTTGCGAGATCTGATTTGGTCGGAACGGAAATAGGTGATTTCGTATCTTCTGGTATACATGCGTTTGCAGCCTCTAGGTTGCAAAGGTTTTGTTCATGGAGAACTATGATACGTTCGGCTAGTGAAATGTCACTTGCACTGGTTTTTCTCTCAAGATTGAACTGATTAATGAGCTTTGTTTTAATGGATGTAGGCCGATGATTGTTGGTTCTGCTGATCCATCGTTTGAGGCCTTTTCCAACTCTAGCCATGGTTCTGAGTGCTTTATGAGTTGTGAGAATCTTTTCAGATCTATAATATTCGTTGGCTTCTTTATGTCAGAAGTTTCTTCTATTTCCACGCTTGCAGTGGATACCTCTTTAATGACATCTTCGATGATTTCTTCTGTAATACCGTTGATCGATACTAGAGACCACTTGTTTTGGCTTTCTGTGAGCCACTTCGGTTCTCTAATCCAGCTATGAGTACTCATCTTTTCGGTTGAAAGTCCTCTTGTTCCTGCATCTGCCGGATTTTCTGTGGTTGGTACATAGTAAAAGCTTACGTTGATATTTTTCACTGTTATCTGATTTACCAACTTTGTGATTCGCTCTTTCTGGTTGGAGACGAACAGTGGTAGTTTTCTGGCTGTTTTGACCCAAGCCGGGGCCACCTTTGAGTCCGCCATTATGTTGACTTCCTTGACATACTCTGTGCTTTCGCTGATGTTAGTGCTTAACCGTGTTTCCATAAGGATGGCTAACAGCTCCAATTTAGGTATCGTTTGTTTCTTTCTCTTCGGAGCGAGTTTAGTTTTGCCACTAATTAGAGAACTCCCACTAAGAGTGTTGTCTGACCTCAGATAAGCACAGGTCGCCAGTTCACTAGCATCGCAAAATGTCCACAGGCTATATGAGAGCGTCCCAGAGGCAGTGACGTTTAAGGTGCGAGGTATGCTCATGGTTGTGTTGTTAATGTCATTGTATGCCCTGCTGAGATTGGGTGGAATTTGATCTTTCCAATCAAGATTGCATTCGAATATTTCTCTCATCAAATGTTTGAGTTTTATTAGCAGTGGCGCCGCTAGGCCCAGTGGATCATAAATGGAATTCAGCTGGCTCACTATATCGCGTTTTGTTGGCCTCTCCTTAATACATATTCTGATTTCCACGGAGAATTCGTCGGATCGGGTGTGGTACGGAACTCCCAAAAACTTGATTTTTCCATTTGGACTTCTATCCTCTACTGGAATTGCTTCGTTGACAGCGTTGTTGTTCGAAACGTACTCTCTCAGATTCATTCCGATCCTAGCAAACAACACCTTAGATTTCTTGTATTTGGATAAAGCTTCTTCCACCGTTGATGCCGACAACAAAATGTTGTCTACATAGAGGTTTCTAGCCATTTCTTCCGTGAGCTCATTGTCTGAGCTAGTGAGATAAGTCATGATCGCCATGTTCAAGATGCTAGGGGATGCGTTTATCCCGAATGGCAATCTTTTGAAGCGATATTCTATGATATTGTTTTTCACGGCAGGACGAATGACGTCTTTGAGCCACAAGATGCGGCAAAGGTCTTTATGCGAATCAGCTATTCTTATTTGTGTGAACGCTGCTTCTATATCGCACAATAATATGATCGGTTTGACCCTGCTAGATATTAGAATATTGTGAATTTTATTAATAAAGGATTCTCCTTCATAGATTACGTCATTGAGTGACGGTTTTCCTTTCCTATTTGACGAGGCATCAAATACTATCCGAAGAGGTCTTGCCTTCTCGGGGCGCCAGACGCCAGAATGCGGCATGTAGTATCTGGCTACGGTATAGCTTTCCGGCTCCACTACTTCTTCTATTACATCGCTTCTGATGTAGTCGTTGATTGTTTTACAGTAATTTGACCTTATTCGGTCTTGTCGTTTAGTTGGTTTTGTAGCGCTGATAGCCGTCGTATGGCAATTGCATAGTTGTCATCTAGCTCATTTACATTGTCTTTCAGCGGAAATGGGGCGGTTATGTAACCATTTTCAAACGATATCTGTTGTGAGAATGAGGCTAGATAGTTCACTGCTCTGTCGTCCTGATGGTTTTCGTCTGGCGATACTCCCAGTCCTTCAAAATCGAAGATTTTCTGAAGAATTTCTTTTTCATTACAGTCGACCATGGCCGTTAAACCGTATTCGAGGCATGGATCTGGCTCATGACTGCCACTAAGGGTTCCATGACCATATACTGTTGGTCCAAACACGGTCTTCGCGATGCGTAGGCCAGGTGGGATGTGCTTTTATTGTGATCTATCACCAAATTGAAGTAGTAGTCCAATCGCACTAGTATGTGAGGAGTTTGATGTTCTCCGCGAACGCGGGGATTGCATAGTTGAATTTCATTTGCTTTGAGGAATTCTTTGTCGGAGTCTGTTAATTTAGCCGATGGAAAGCTATTTGTGATAACTGGCTTTGTATGAACTTGAAGTTCGGATTCTTGCCCGTAAGCATCGCTAACTTTTAGCGTTACGAAATTGCTTTGGAATTTCTCGATGTGTCCACCGAGTCCTGACATCGTGCACACTTCAGTTCTATTGGTTGGTAGACCAAATCTGTGCGAAATTTCTTCGCTGATTATTGTTCTCTGAGCACCTGTGTCGAAGAAGAATAGTAGTTGTTCAAACTTTTGTGACTTGTAGTTCCAGATGTTGCCAACGGCCGTCATAAGAACTATTTGTTTTTTGCGCCGGTGCATATGTTCTTCAATGCATTGTTCCATCTCTGACATCTCACCCTTTGATCTGTGTATGTTAGCTTGATTTGAATTGTGGCGTCCATCACTTTGTTGATTGCGCCACGGTTCTTTGTGCGGTCGGTTGTCCGCTGCTAGCTGCTGCGATGTCATTTTATAACCTGCATATGGTCTATTGTTTCGATTAGTGTCTCTCTTTTGTGGGGGTACTGTACCCGAGATGAAAAGACTTTTATTATGCTGCTGGCCACATTGTGGGCAATTTGCCCATGAGCATTCGAAACTGCTATGATTTGCAGATAGGCATTTCCAACAGAGTTTTTTGTCTCTCACAACATTTCTTCTCGCTAGAGGATCTGTAATGGTTCTGCAATTTGTTGATAGGTGGTTGGTTTGGCTGCAGAATACACAGCTCTTGAAAGATTGCATAAAACCCTCTTTAGGTTGATACTCCTTCTTTTTGTTTTCTTCGGAATTAGATCTGCTTTTCGATCTGGATTCAACGAATTGTTTCGCCGTGATCTCCTTTTCTACTTCTTGCATAACATCTCCGATAGTGACGTTATCCCTGTTTTGGATCGAAATAAGGACACTCTTCACAATGTTGTGCGGAAACTTTTCCAAGATTTTCTCAGTCCATAGTGCGTCCTGTATGGCGCGTATATCTTGACCTGCCGAAACCATCTGGTTAATCAGCATTCTGATTTTATCATAAAATGCTGCACAGTTCGCTGCTGAGTTGTTTGCTGCTCGCATATCTATCAATTTTTGGACGATTTTGGCCCTGTTTGTTGGCTTATTGCCGAATTTCTTCTTTAGCTCTTCGGTGATCCACTTATAGTTCTGTGGGATGAGTTGTATTCCTTCAATTGCTGTCTCGGCTCTCCTTTCAAATACTGCCCAATATTCGGGAAATTCTTCTTCATCCCCGTAAAAACGTGGTAGATTGAGTTGTTTGGGCTTCAATGTACGACAGGCTACGTCTTCTCTGTCGCGAGAGCTGTCCGACGCGTCATCCGATAGCCATTGCGCAATTTCTGGATCGGCTGCGTTTTGGCTGGAATTGCCCTTTTGCTTATCGACAGTATGCGTAATCATGCTTTTGTGCTGATCTATTCCGAGTTTTGATGCTAATTTGAGCACTCTATCTCGGTATTCATTGCTTCTCGCTTCTAGAATGAAGACTATTTCGTTCGCCTTAGCTATTTTTTCGCTAAACTGGTATTGTTGATCAATTTCTTCGATTTCGTTTACGAGGACTTTTTTATTCCCTTTGGTTTTGGCCTCCTCATATGCCTTTTCCAGTTTATCCACCAAGTTTTGTAAGTTTTCTTGGCAGGATCTGATGATTTTTATGCCACCTATTATGAGGTTAATTGCGGTACAGTACTCTTCATATTTAGTGCTGTCATCCCCTGTAGGTTTGATTTCCTCGGTGTATACTTGGTATTTCGCTACCAAGGTTTCAAGTGTGTTGGCACTGAACTTAATTGGTTTCCTGTGGAAAGTCAGTGACATTTTCGTCGTTTCAGTTGATACTGAGGCTTTCCCAATTCCAGACTTATACGGGGTTAACCGACAAGATGGGATGAAGTGCTGTGTTTCAGCGATTTGAGCTTTTGCTCGATTGGTTTGGTCCAGGTCTCGATGGAGACGGGACAGTATCGGTTTGGCCGATGCACCAAAATTTGTGGCGGAACTATATCTTCCAGCCACAGGGAGTTTATCTCCCTATATGAAAAAGCGATTCAGTGATGTGTAATATTTATTAGATAGGTGAATAGGACAGTGGTGAGGTTGAGAATAGTGTTGATGTCTCCTTCATGTTATAATTGCGGCGGAAGAGGCCACTATTCTCGTTATTGCTCTCCTCCACGCTATTCCGACAGGACACAGGTACGCCTTCTCAACGTAATTATTCGCATGATCGTACTTTCTCGAGTCCTTCTCGCCTTTCTTATTCTCGTCCTTACTGTGATTCGCGCCGTAGAGTTGACATTGAGTTATCGCAGGCGCGTTAACAGATTAAAGGACTGACTCTCTCTCTACGTGATAATGAACCTGCCTTACAACAGTCTGATGCCAGGATTACCGCGTTAGTTAAACGTAGTGAGGAACTGACAAACTCAACTTTCGGTCACTATTCCTTATCTTTTACGCCTTCCTCTCCTCATGTAAAATTTTTTGCCTATTTGTATGCTTTTGTGCTATATTTTCGTGGGCACCGTGATCACTTCAGCTTGGAAAGGACTCAGCTGATACCATGGCGCGAATCCCTTTGTCGTATAATTGCTCTCATATTCTACCTAAAGTCGATGTTGCTTCTCTTCCTCTTTCACTGCATGTTTATCGTCCCAATGCCGTACGTTATGATACATCTGCTAATGTTTGCAAAGCTATTACTCATGCAGTGACGTTCTCCGTCAATTTCTTCGAGTCGAGGTTTAAAAATCACACCGAAACATATTTTTTGTAGCTCCCCAGGAACCTGCCAACTTATGACACAACACCATCGATGCGAACATTGAGATATATCCCAAGCAGGCAACATATGGTCGACATCCGATACTCTGGCCACTGACTGGCCGTCTGCTCCATTTGGCTGTTGTGCAGAAAAGAGAGTTACAGTATCCAATTGCCTCCTGATACCAACTATGGTACATATGCGTCACATTCCGAGTTACTCGACTCCCCTGTGGACAATCTCGCTAAATGCTCCTATGAGGCAGGTCATTGCTAACTAAAAGATCGATCCATGCTATGGTGGACTCCTGACAAAAGGGAGCTTTCCCGCTTCATCACTGTGATGAAAATGGAAGACTGAAAATTAGGTGAGGTATGGATACACTCTGAAGAGTTTGCCTTGACCTGGTGTGACGCTGTACTCGACTCCAAGTTTGCGGAGCTCCACTCATCCTAACAGACCAGGGCTATGCTATCACACCTACTACCCGTATCCCTCGCTCGGCAGCCCTAGATACTGGGCTGATCACATCAAATCAGCTGGCTGCTCAACTTTTAGCCGTACAGGGTTCGGTTCACATGGCCGTTTCTGCGTTATTTCACCACGCCTTATCTGCCACTTGCGATCGTACGAACCTGCTCGCATTTTCTCTTCACATATCACTATCATCTTACCCCACGTTTACGGTTCGCAACCTCTTGGGCCGAAACGATATTGCCGCTACTTCGATTGGCAACGATTTAGTTTAAATACATCGTTGCATGCCTGTACCATCTCGAAATTTCCGTCTTGCTCCTTTTAATGCCTCTTATTTTCTAAGCCCCTGGTCGAAATTTCGCTGCCACGTTTCGCATTGATCACTTCTTTTATCGATCCGTCTACTTTGGTGCTTTCTCATGATGCAAGTGCAATCGCTTCTCCGAACGTTTCGCCCTTTTATTTTTTATAATGCTCGAGCGTACTACAAATTTGATGCTATTTCAGGCGATATTCAGGCGGTACCTTACTCCCAGGTTGCCAGATTGCAGTTCCTTCAACATTCAACGAGTCTGTCGTTGCCCTCCCTCTTACGATTTTCCACAGTCTCGCTCACAAATCATAATGAATTAGTACAAGACCATCAATGGACTGAGTTGTGGTCTTCAATTTCGCTAGATTACCTTTTGAAAGTTTCATCAGTCGCTACTTCTATATCATCTTCCACTGCCACTCATAATGCGCTCTCTTCTACATTCTTCCTGTTTGTTTCCTTTTAGGGCTCGTGGTCTGCCTTCGATATCTGGGTTTCTCTTTGTTCACTTTGTGTTTCGTTCGGTCTGCTCAGAACCGCTATCATACCCTACTATAATGTTTACCAACCGGGCGCTTTGCCCTCTTTTCCAGAACAGTTCATGCGCGTACGTGGGTTGCGCACCCAGGAGGCACTTACAGTCTTACGGAGGACTATCGCACTCCCGTCTTCTGCCGTAACTCGCCCCGATCTTAATTGTACGAGCTTGGCTCAGGTGAAAATTGACGTTCCTTCCTCATGGCCTCCTCGTGCTTCTATAAGCTCCGTTGAAGTTCTGTACTTATCGGATCAAGACCGTTTCTTTCTGGCTCAGATTCTCATCAAGGTGAGCGGTATCCTGGTTCTGACCTTAGTAGATACTAGAGCTTCTATAACGATAACCTCTACCACTATGTACAGCACCCCTTTTCGGTGTTTTCGAACTGTTTCGAAGTTATATAAGTAGTACCGTCGATATGGCTGGAACTCCAGTAACTCTTCTTGGATGCGCTCCTCTTGCTTTCCAAACTGGTTCGTTATCTTTCGAACACTCTGTTTATTTCACTGAATCCGCCTGTACGCGGGGAGAAGTTGAGGTGTACAACATTATTCTTGCGCAAGCTTCCCCCGTGGACAATTAACTACGGTAACAAGACTTTCTCGATGGCTGGCGACCTTGTCAAAATTTTGTGTGCCACCACTAATGATATCGAGTACGCACACGACGACCCAGTGGCCGTCCGCGTAGCGGGACCCACTATCCTTTCTACCTCTTCCGAGGCTTTTGTTCCTTGTTTTGCGGGTAGTGATCATAATGCTCCTCTTATGCTTACAACACAGGACGAGCGACTGTGTGATAAATCTCTTATGGTAACTCCAGAGTAATAAATACAGGTCGTGCCTCCATAATAGTTGCCAACCCAACCTCCAAGCCTGAGGCATCGTATAGAGACGAGCACGTCCCTTCAGCGGTCCCCCTTTATCGTTGCTCATCTCCCCTGTGCACCGCTCGGTCCAATCAACATCGCCCATTTATAGGGAAGGTGATACCTTCGCCATTCACTTCCCACGATGCTTCTCCTCGTATAGTAGGTCTCTCTTAGGCTGAGGTAACTGATTATCAACGGGAGCAACTGGCCGCTCTCTTTTATGAGTTCTACGGTAGACTCTGCAATGGGTCATACGACCTAGGACCCTATGAAACTCAGAAATTGTCACCAAAACCACAAGTAATTCTCCCCCCATTCGCTTTCGGCCCCCCGGATGCCAGTCAAGTTCCAAAAGGAGCTCGATAAACACTTTAACAGGCTTCTTCGCGCTGGTCGTATCGTAGAGAGCGACACGCCATGGGTTCATAATACGGTACTCGTCAAGAAAAAGAACGGTCCCATACGGGTTTGTCTCGATTTTCGCCCGTTGAACGACGTCACCATCCTGGACTATTACCCTTTACCACGTATCAAGGACATATTAGCTAAAATTGCTGACCACAGATACATACTATACCACCATGGACTTAGCTTCAGGGTACTTGCAGCGTTTGCTTTCCCCCGGAAGTCAGGAGACATGTGGGTGGGCAGCACATCGCGGCATATATCAATTCGCTTACCTTCCTTTCGGTCTTGAAACGCTGGTGCATATTTATCTCGGACCACGTCCCGCATTCTTGCTGGGCTTGAGTCTAATTGTCTGGCGTATCTAGATGATATTATTGTTTTCGATCCAGACTTTCCAAGTCACCTACTTTCATTGCGTGAGGTTTTTCATCGTTTTGGTATTCTTAATATTAAGGCGCCTGGTAAAAAGCTGACCGAGATGGCCCGGTTCGCATATCACTTTCTTGGGTCATGAGATCTCAGGTTCTGTTTATTCCCCCCCCCCCCCGATTGTAGCATTTGCGTCATAAAGGAGTTTCCTACATCAACTTCAATCAAGGTTGTCAAAGGTTTCGTGGATATGACGATTTTTTTTCCTGAAATTTATTTCGAATTTTGCTTCAACCGCTTCCCCTCTTTGTGCCCTTCTCAAAGATAAAGCAACATTCATTTGGTGTGTAGAACAAGAAGACGCGTTCCAGCGTCTCAAATATCTCTTATCCTCCAGGCCGTGTTTAGCGTTTGCTCGAAATAAAGGATTCTTTCTTCACACTGACGGTAGCCAAAATGGGCTGGGTGCCGCATTCCAGAATAGTTTTCAAGGCGACCATCAGTTGGTCGCCGTAGGTTATTTTTGTAGAGCTCTCTCAGATTCTCAACAGAAATGAAGCCCAACTTATATAGAATTGTTTTTTCAAAGCAACAATATATGCTTACCACACTACAGTATTCTCCGATCATCGCCCTCTCACATTCCTATTCAAGCATAATAAAACTCACGATAATCTATGAGATGGGTGGTCGAACTTCAAAGCAATGACGTGACTATCGAGTACCTCAAGGGGTCGTCTAATGTGGGTCACTCCTCGAGTACCCCCGACGCTGCTGATATCGTTGAGTTTCCAGTCAGTATCAATTCTTCAATAATAATACGAGATATTCTTTATCACAAGTACAAGGGAGACAGCAATATGTCTCATTCGCTACTGACAGTCACCTGTGGCGACAGCGGATTTTCTCCGCGTGAGCGGTGGAACCTTGGTGAGTCGCTTGCAAAATACAGGTTTCGATAAATCTTCAGTTTGCAGTAGAAGTCAAGACACTTACTGGATGGCGTGTAAATCACCTCGAATTACTAGGTGTCTGAAGACGACGATTGCGTCGGAACGTTAGGCCGTTTGACTGAATAAACTAAACTTCCATCTAAAAACCTCGTGTGGCACAGGATCATAATTATCACAAACAACAGCAATGCCGAGGTTAAAGCAAGAGAGAAGTTGAAAGTATCAATTTTTCATCCCAGCATTTTCCAAGCAACCTACCCCTTGTTGCCTGGGAACGCCTAAGGCCATCCGTCCTTATGACGTCCGTGTAGAACAAAAACATGACCCATTCTACTCTGCAATGTTCACGTTCATCAGCTCTCAGTGGTTTCCAAATGACCTCAGCGATGAACAGAAGCAGAATTGGATATCCATAGCGGAGAACTGCGTGGTGCGCAAGAACGGCTGTCTCTATTACAGTAACCCATCAAGGTTTCAAGTTTGACTTGGTGGTCCCCGAAAAATTGAAGGAACCCGTCGACCTCGCCTTTCACTCTAGCCCCTCTGCGGGGGGCCACTTCAACTGGAAGAAGACTCTGGCCAACCATCCCGCAAATATTTCTGGCCGCATATGGTTGAGGACATTTTTGCTCGAGTTCGCGCCTGCGACCCCTGCTAACGCAAGCGCCCTAACCGAATGAAGCAAAAATTATTGCTCACCGTGACCAGCGGAGTAATTTTCGACAGTGTTTACATTGATTTAACCGGACCCCTCCACATCACCGAAGCCGGAAATCGTATATATTAGCTATGATTGATCATTTCTCCAAGTGCGTGATCGCCTGTCCTTTACCCGATTGTTCCGGAGGCGGCCCGCGCCATCCTCAACACTGTATTGTTTCAGACAATGCCTCATATTTTGAAGGAGACGTCATCGAGTGTATCAGACGCTTTCTCCGAGTCAATCGCTATTATTGCACTCGATATCACCATGAAGGAAATGGTGCATGTGAACGTTTGTTCGCCACCTTTCACCCCATATTACGAACATACATATCAGAAAACCAATTGGACTGGGACACGTGTTTCAGCCAGCACATTTATGTATAACACTTCAGTCCACACAAGTATCAATAACACTCCTTTTTTCATAGTTTTCGGTCGATGTTTAACATCGACTCACTAATCTAACATGATCTACAGCGTCCAATTCTTTCGTTCAATGAATCTCAACTCTATCTCCAAAACCTCCATGCCTCTCTTCATGCAGCATGGCGAGCTGCTGGTAAGTTTAATGCTGGTCGCCGAGAAGCTTATAAGCGCCGATACGATCGCACGCACCTCGCGCCCCTCTCTGTCAAAGTCGGTGACCTAGTATACCTCCAAAATCTAGCACCATCGGTGGGTTTATTCAGAGGTTGGCTTTCCCTTGGCTTGGTCAGTTCCAGCCTATTGAAGTTAACCCCCTTCATCTAACCATTATCAGCCTATCATCATCCCAATCGGTACCAAAAAAGGTCCACATGCGTCGATAATACGTTCTTCCATGTTTTTCACATTCTTCTCAACCTTAGCGACCTCGGAGTCAAACTGTCGACCGTCGATTCCGTCCAGGAACGAGAGAAAGAGGCAGTTGTAATCTTAACCGCAAAATGAAATCTCTTCAGACGAGACTGACTCCCTCTACGACTACTGCGTCTCAACGTCGCCGTTTCCCGGTGCCGCCATGGCCAGTTTATTTTCGGCTACGCCCAGGCACTCCGCGCTCTACCTATGTGGAACCAGCTGCTCAGCTGGGCCGAGTCCCTCCACTCGGTCGTCCGCATGGCTGACCTCAATAGATACATCTACAGCATCCACTCCGAGCCTTCCCCCTCATCCTGGTGAGATTCTCCCTTTTCCTCAGTTCCTTTCTTTCTTTCGCCGGCTTTGTTGTCTAGAAAGTCCGGGTCGGACTTTGGGTAGAGGCAGAGGTGTAAGGGCAAGAAATGTTCCCCTGATGACTCGCTCCTTATTTCAGGGCGTGGCTTAGCGGAGACGAGGAAGCTTGAGGAGTCCACAGGCTACACGGACCGAGTGCTGCTGCCGACGTCCATTTCTCCATCTCGAGCGATCCCTGTCCTTTCCGAAAGGGATACAAGTTCCTGTCTTCCGATCATCGTCTCCTTCGTATATCACTTGTTATGTACATCTCGATATCTTTATTGCTTCTTTTATTGGCCCATGTTGTATTCATGTTATAAAGATAAATTCTTAGAGGTGCTTGGACAAGGTGATCTCGGGGATCGCACCTCCTGCTGGGTGCGCTCGCTTACTCTGTGATCTAGAACGGTTTACCAAAGGTTCACCGTGTGGAGAGCCACAATACATTGATTTCGATTACATTACATTAAAATTAGTAACCCGTCCAATAAGAGTATGCAACCATAAAACTTTTGATGGGAATGGAGCGGTGTTCAAAACCAATTCTGCGCTACGGAAAAAGGCTCATCAGTCAAAAGAGGCAGACAGATATCAAAAACAATCTTACTCATTTCAAACGACTTCTTCTCAAATGATGGAAATGACGTGCATGCTTGATCTGGCGGTATACCTTCATTTGAATGGGATGTGAAGCGAAATGGCCCTCTCATTTGGGAGTCCTTCTTTCAATGCAGTTTGATGCCATTTCCTAAAAGCCTCGCTCGGTTGTCAGGTTGAAAAGGGAAGTGGAGCGCACAGCAACGGGTAACAACGTGCCAGGTAATGAACATCCATTCATGACCGCATTATATTTCAAGGCCCATTTGATCCAATACATTGTTTTGTGAGGCGAAGTGGTATGATCCTTGCCTTCCGTATTTTGATGCTGACCTATTACTACAGTAGTTTAAACTATACTCTGCTGATGCTGAAGCCACGCCATTTTCTTCGAGGCCACCGTATTATGATAATCTTTGAGAAGGAAGCAATAAGACAGCAGATCTCGCTTCTCCCTACTTCTTCATGTTGCCAGGTGCCACTGACTTAGAGAAGGTCCCCACTCGGAAGAAGCCTATATTCCTTGGCTAAACAACCGAAGGCAATCTTTCAAACAACGTACACTGCCATCTCTTCCTTTACCTTCGGATCTTTCATGGGTGTGGACACTCTTCTCCGTTCCGCTTATTGAGACTGCCGATCCTTCGCTGCTCTTTTCCTTTTTGCTCTGCTCGCATCTTAGCTCTCTGAGAATCTGCAGACAGGCGTGCTTTTGGCTGCTCTTTGCCTTCTTGCTCCCTTTGCACTCTTGCTCTCTCAGCAGCTAACTACATAAGGGTTCTTTGTCGTTTTTCCTCTTCTTGCTCTCTTTGCGCTCCTGCCCTTCCAGCAGCCCTTGTCGTTTGAGCTCTTCGTTGTTCTACGTCTTCTCCACGTCTCCGTGTTGCAACTGTTCCAGTTCCGCGCTAGAGGCGACGTTATTGTTGATCTCCCTCACTCCTCTGTGGCCTTTGCGATCTTGCCCTCAACGTACTTCTGAAGGGCCACTCCTCATTTGTCTCATCAGTATCCCGCTTTTTCCTCTTTTCGCCGCTGTTGCCCTTATTATAGTCATCATTCACGGTTTCAAAATAGCTTTTCACACTTCCACTCGCTATCCTCTACAAAGATGGTGTTGCTTTAGGCGAATGGATGATCTAAGTTCTCTCTATTAATGGTTTTACCTAGATCAATCGTTGTGTCATTAAAAAAAGGAAAACTAGTTAGTCATTCCCCCTCCATCACGAAGTTTCCCTCTTCATTCTTTCGCTCGTTATTTTAGCTATTGTTTCATTTCGTTATGACATCGAAGGTGGTGCACCATTTTGTTTTCTCTTTCTCTCACCTCAACGTATGAAAATTGATAGAATGTTTATTCGCGCTCTCTATGCCAAGTCCCTGCTGTTATATTGGCAAATCACAAAGGATTGATAGAATTCACTTTCAGTCTCCTTGCCCTTCTCCTGCCCCCTCTTGTCTGCGATTTTGTGTCCAACGCATGCCAATCTTCACACCCGGAACTGTAGTGTAGTGTAAACTGCTGGACCTTGAGGTCCATCTTAAATGAAGCTCAATAAGACACAACAAGGAATAGGCCCTAGTCTCGCTCATCGTTGGTGGCGAAACTATACACGCAACACTGTGCGAAATCTTTCTTAATATTAACAAACGACAGGTATTCTTCATCAAATTCCAGCGCCTTCACTGCAACTTATAACTTGTTTCTGAATTGGCGCTTTCTCCAACACTGTGTACTATGGGAACTTTACGGGACAGCAAGTATTCCCGACCTGCTCTCCTTTCATTATCAAATCTGAGAGCGAGCGTGTCCTCTTTTAATCGCTTCTTGATGAAATTGGGTATAAGAAGTAACATCCTACATGATTCACTCGCCAGGTTTGCGTCCTTACGTAACACTATGCCATTTTTACCCTCGTTTCGTTTTAGATTTCTGAAATGTACGGAAGTCGGCAATTGGTTCCACTTCTACTTACTTCGCACCTTTCTCGCACATCCACTCGCTCGCCTGTTGGGAGACCTTGCTTAATTGGTTGCCTGCTGACCTCTCTGGCAGTCTGAGTGAGCTGATATTGATCTTATGTTGGAAACCTTATCATTATACATTTTAAGATAATGTACAGTAGGAGCAATACGATGTGAAATTTCCTAATCAAATCAAATTTCCTGCAGGATTGCTTTATTTCCTGCTCACTCTGTCCATTCCAGTATGCCTCTTCGAATCTGCAGAAGCAATAAAATGTAATGCATCTATGTTTGTGCAGCGCAAAAGCACTTACAGCCTTATTTCTTCTGCTATCTTTGCTCTTCTTTCCTGAACTCGTTTCAAAGTTTCTTGGCGTTGCTTAGGTCCTGCATTGGAAACAATGGAGAAAACATGATCGTGAGCATGATAATAATCAAAATACAACCTCTTGGAGGCGTGTTAATGCTACTCTCGCTTCGTAGTTGAGCTTGTGGAGAGCTTCAGTGAGTACGCTAAGGGGTGGATGGTCCACGTGTATGAGTACTGTGAGCCGTCTGAAAAACTCATGCATTATACAGGGTGGCGAAAAATTACGTGCGCGCGAGTTTGGGAGCGACCACGTGACTGCTTTGAACATCCAAGCCGGCTTTTACGCATCAGGTGCTTTCTTTACACCTTCTATAATCAGCCTGTGAAGAGAAAGTTGTTCTCAAGACCATGGTGCAGGTCTGCACAAGCTGCGAGGAGATTGCGCGCCTAGCCAGCGGCGGGATGAAGAACACTGCAATTGCGTCGAAGCTCAGAATTTCTTTGAGAACAGTTCAAAAGATTGTGAAGCAATGCAAGGTGGGAGGACACGTCCTAACCAAGCCAGGAAGAGGGAGGAAGCGGACTGTCAACACAAGGAGGATGCGTAGTATTATCAAGAAGAGGATTGACCGTAAGGATGATCGGAGCCTGAACAAAATGGCAGAACAGCTCAAAATCTCCAGAAAACCAATTCAAATGATAGTGAAAAATGAGCTTGGGCTTCGAAGTTATCGCTTACTAAATGAGCATGCTCTTATCGAAAAAGCAAAGCAAAGTCGAAAAGAAAAATGCAAAGATCTGCTGGAGTTTTTCGAGGTGCGCCGCTTGGAAGAAGTTCTTTGGTCTGACGAAAAAGTTTTCACCGTGGAAGTGGCTAAGAACCCTCAGAATCACCGCCAACTCCTTAGTCCAGCTCTCAAGAACACCCGCAAGAGAAAAATTGCCACAAGGAGTTTGTTCGCCAAAAGTTCAATGGTTTGGGGTGGTATCAGTGCATCAGGCAAGACTCCGTCGATTTTCGTAGAAAAAAATGTGAAAATTGATGCGAGTTCTACCAAAAGAAATTCTTGAAAAAACTTAGCTATCCTGGAAGCAAAATCACCCAACTTCATCTTTCAGCAGGACTGGGCTCCGGCCCATGCGGCGAGATCCACCATTCACTTCCTCGAGACCAAAATTGGCAACTTCCTGACAAAGGATCTGTGGCCTTCTATTAGCCCAGATTTGAATCCTTTGGACTTTGCTGTTTGGGGTTATATGGAAGGGGAACTAAGGAATGGGGACGTGAAAAGTTTGGTGGCTTTGCGAAAGGAAGTCTGCAAATCTGGGACAGTTTGGGCCTCGGCTACCTTCGGCGCACCGTCGACTCGGTGAAAGGGCGAATCGAAGCCTGTATCGAAGCAGAAGGCGGGCAATTTGGAAATTTGTTGTGATTATGTAACGTCATTGTTTGTTGTTTTATAAAAATACTTTTCATTCCATGTTGGTAAACGAATAGTAAAGTTCGAGCGTTTTTTATGGCGCACGTAATTTTTCGCCACCCTGTATACCCGAAAGGCTCTAGGGCTATTGACTACCTATGAAACGCTTCTGCTAAATTTCCCTCAAAGTTCCATTTGCACCAGAGATCTTTGTAGAACCCTTGCATACATGTCTCCGCTCACAGGAAATCTTCACATTCCTTAAAAGCGTCGTGGTTCGTGGGGATGGGGGAGCTTGGAGGGCCCTCACCCGTTCTACCAGTGGTTGAGGAAGAAACATCACTCCTGGAAAAAAAATTGTTTTATTGTTTTTGCTTCAGCCAACCGAAGAATTTCTTTCTCCACGTAATTTCCCCATTTCCCTCTATTCCAAGACTGACTCTTCTCTTTCTAGTCCATGGATGTATCTCCTCAACCCCATGGAATCTCTTCAGCGATTCAAGGCCTGCGCAAGGTGATGTCCTTGGAAAGGCCTTGAGGGCAGCTTTTACAGCTGCTTTTTCAAAGTTTAGGACCACTTGCTCAGGCGCCTCTCCAGTGATGTTTCCTTTCAACATTTCAAAAGTTTTCACGTAGGTTCTCTCCGTTTTTTTTCGCTGTGATGCAATAGAGCAGTGGTACCTCAACTCTCCGAGAGCACACGCTATGCACGCAGTGAAGCTGTGCCGGGTATCTAAGGGTTTCGGGATGTAACGAGCGCATTCCATCTGCCACAATGTTGTGCAGTCCTGCTTCGCAAGCCTTCTAAATTAAACGTTAAGATATCAACTGCCACAGGAAATTCTCATGTACTATAATAAGTCATCTAACTATAATGGTTGCAGCGGAGAAGTAGATGTATAACCCGGAAGTGTGGTGTTGCAGGGAAATTGAGCCCTCTCGCAACGTTCGGAATTCCAAGGGGACATGCTTCATGTTTACTGATCTATCCACCCATACGCCGATGCTGCTGAAACAAGCAAACATAGAATCACCTTAACAGAATCACAAGATAGGAACACCTACTTTGCCAACACCTTTCTTCGAGCCTGATATCCTGGTCGACGTATTGAAGCCCTGATGGAGTCTAACTCTCCTTCTGAAGTAAGGTTGAATAAAAAAATCAAATGGATTTAGTAAGCCAAAAAAAATGCTTGGAAATTTCAGCGTTGTCAGCTTCAAGGGGTGTCGCTATCGTATCGAGGTAGACTTGAGCTGGTTTCTTTCCTGCATTAGACGAATCTCGCCTTGTGTTTTGCGCCACCTAAAGAAGTCGAATACAGCATTGTTGTCAACGTTGAATGCGGCAATTACCTTATACATATGCCGATTTCCTCTTTCTTCAGTGTATTTGCCAGGAGTACATACGTAGTTTATGCTACAATGATCGCTCAGAAATACGTTCCCGATAACCTTAAATTAAAGTTATGAAGAGTTGCATATGTTTTCCTTGAGTCTCTTCACTCACTCTGAGTGAAGGTGCATAAATTAGGGGTGGTACAGTGTATTGTGGTGGGTTAGCTAAATACAGGGACTCGTAGGAATGAAAAGGAGCAACAGGAGCAGCTAATCCTGAGTTCAAGCCGAAGAAGGCGCTATAGTCGAATTCAGACAAGTGAGACAGTACAAGTGAGACATGGTGCTCATGTGATGACAAACACACTACTGAGGTGATTTGTGCCGCTTTCATCCGCATGTTTGAATACCTCAAACAACCTAACTTCGGTGTCCAAAGAAAGCAATCTAGGGCGTAAAAAAGTGTGAAAGCTCACTCTGCTAACTAGTTTGCCTGCAGGCGTCTTGTGAGAATGATTGATTATACTATGCGACAAATCCTTTTCTCCATCCCATGATCTTTCTAATCATTACTTTAGCCTACACAGCTTTCTGTATAGGATTACCAATGTGTTGTATAATTATTACTATGTTTTGCTTCATTTTATTTTTTATGCTTTAGAAGTTTCTCAATCATATAATCGATGTTGTTACTCCTGAGTATTGCTGTGTGGCAAAGAGGTCAGCAGCCAACCAATTAAGCGTGGTCACCCCACAGGCGTGTGAGTGGATGGGCGAGAAAGGTGCGAAGTAAATCGAAGTGGAACTAAATATACTCAAACCCAGGTGGGTCGTTGTAGGTGGGTCGTTTCAGGCGTAGAGTCTGATAGTTTCACACGAATCAAACAACAGCTCATGACCATTCAACAATATGTTTTGTAATTCTCCAGTCGTCCCAAGCAGTAAGTCCTGAAGTATCCACTCTGACATGCTGCCTGTTTCGACTTCACGATAAAACACTGCTCCATTGCTTACTATGCCTCATTTATAATTACGTGACAGTGATTACGAGAAAAGGCTGGCTAACGTTCAATGCGAGGGATGTTGGAATAAATGGTAAGATTAACGATTAAGATTAACGTGCAGATAAGAAACTGATAGGACTGTTAAGCCAAAATTTGTAAAATTGCAATGAGAATCACTCCAACTTTAACGCAAAGATACAGACTAAAAAAGTTGACTTCAAATCCAGCAAAACTTCAGTGATTGTTGGCAAAAGATCGTGGTAGAAAAAACAACAGGAGTTCAGACCTCCATCGATCAGATTTAGGGTTGAAATGATGAGATATGTTGTGCAGAATGAAAGCAACCCAACCTTGATACAACCACGGCTTTGAGCTCAGAGGGTTAGAGTTGAAAGTTGCCTGTGACCTTCACCATTCGATTCCTTGTGTGCGATAACCTACGAACAGTAATTCTGAGAGAACATCGTAGCTGCTAACATAATTTTTTATTGAATAAAAATTTCTTCTTTTTTTCAAAAGTATGTGCACACTTAGCAAAAAACAAAGTATAACCGAGATCAGGAATCTATAGGGCCACCTAAATTTCTGTAACGGTTATCGACTACGAAGAATCGTTTGAGAATGGTTTCGTTGCGGTAGGCTCTTTAGTTACCTTTGAAATGAAAAGTTTTGAGTGTGCACATACTTTTCGAACGGCGACTGGGCCGCTCTTTTTCATACATTGCTAGATTCATTCGAGACCCTGGCAGCTATCGCTCACAACCTATTCCTGGCCATCTACGTATTTTGACTGCTCAGGACAACAAGAGAATAGCCCGTCTTGTGGCGAATACTTCTTTGTCTGTGAGTCAGACCCGAGCCCAGATGGGTTTACCAGTCTCGCGTACTACCGTTTAGCGCTCTATCCGCTCTGATGAGTATATCACACGAGAGACCATGAAAAAGGCTACTCGACTCAGTACTCGCCACAAGCTGACAAGGCTGGAGGTTGCTCGCGCAGAACATCAAAGAGCCTCCTCCGAAATTCCTTCTCGAAAACACGGAATTTCGGAGGAGGCTCTTTGATGTTCTGCGCGAGCAAACTCCAGCCTTGTCAGCTTGTGGCGAGTACTGAGTCGAGTAGCCTTTTTCATAGTCTCTCGTGTGATAAACTCATCAGAGAGGATAGAGCGCTAAACGGTAGTACGCGAGACTGGTAAACCCATCTGGGCTCGGGTCTGACTCCAGACAAAGAAGTATTCGCCACAAGACGGGCTATTCTCTAGCTGTCCTGAGCAGTCAAAATACGTAGATGGCCAGGAATAGGTTGTGAGCGATAGCTGCTAGGGTCTCGAATGAATCTAGCAATGTATGAAAAAGAGCGGCCCAGTCGCCGTTCGAAAAGTATGTGCACACTCAGAACTTTTCATTTCAAAGGTAACTAAAGAGCCTACCGCAACGAAAGCATTCTCAAACGATTCTTCGTAGTCGATAACCGTTACAAAAATTTAGGTGGCTCTATAGATTCCTGATCTCGGTTATATTTTTGTTTTTTGCTAAGTGTGCACATACTTTTGAAACAAAGAAGAAATATTTTTCAATAAAAAATTATGTTAGCAGCTACGATGTTCTCTCAGAATAAGTGTTCGTAGGTTATCGCACACAAGGAATTTAATGGTGAAGGTCACAGGTTACAGAAAGCAATGGTATTCCCATAAAAACAAAATGTTGGGCGTGCACATACTTTTGAAACACACTGTATTAATTTGTTCAGCACTCAAGATTTATCAAAAGTGAGGGAGGGTACATCATAGCCCAAAGTGGTGCAATTTTTGGAAAGTTCTACGGTTATCTTCATTACTCTTTAGTATCATCGCATGTATCTTATCGTAGTGCCTAGTAAAAGAAAGCCAACATCACTTTATATCACCGCCATTCCTAAAAAATCACGACTGGAGGAGTGGTACTACAAAAGTAGAAGGGTGAGTAATAAGGGTGGCTAAAAAGAGAGGGTTGTGCAAAAGATGTTAGCGCCCGATGTGGATGCATTCGTGGTGATCCCACCCCCAAGCGTGTGTTCTAAGGTCATACTGATGAACGGGAAGACCTCGTTGGATCTAGCCCACATCGCTGAGTCGTTGAGCTGTTGTATAGTGCATTACAGCTGGTTTCTCAAAAATAATATAGAAGAATGTCCATTGCGCACACCCGGTGAATATTTTAGGTTGACTTCTGCAGTGAATTATAGATTGATAGAGGGTAAACCACAGTCATCGGGTTGTTGAAAGAAAAACGTTAGCCAGTAGCAATATCTCATCAACCCCCGATATTCATGTTTTGCGCAAACTCGTATAATATGTATCCTATCCTGTATCCTAATATTTCATAGCTGTTCAGGTTGCTGTCAAGAAAACTATTGCTAGTCAACACTATTTTCGCCGACACTCGAGTCTTATGTACGTAATTCGTACTTTCGGCAAGCATTCCATAGCATTGATGACCTTGAATGAATTTCATAATTTTCAAGAGTTTTACAACTTTCTGTATTCTATGCAAAAACTCCTCCTTTCTATTCGCAGCCTTCCAGGACTTCTACATCTACCTTGTGTTACTTTTATTATATGTGCGAACTATTCTAAGTTTCATAATTGCTCGAGAGATTATCTGCTGGCTAGTCCCTTATCTCAGTAACCTTTTTGCATTTCATCTCCTTCCATTTCTCGAAGCAGGTGGGTGACGATGCGAGAGGATGTTTTGCTTCATCGGGCTTCACGCTAGGAGCTATGGCTGTAGATTCCAGTTGTTTCAGGATCTTTCGGTTTGATGAACCCCCTCGTTTGAGGCCCGTTGTCTGCTCGCCTGGGGTTCCGTACGAATTCGTTCGTGACGGATTGATTGGTCAGCGAGCCTCGGTTCTTCTGTCGCCTTGCGTTCCGGACCAAGGACTAGGATCTTGCGGGGGGCACCCCTCATCTGCTTGACAGGGGATAGCAACCTTATCGTCCACACATTAGAATGCCCTAGGTTCTCTCTTTTTCCATTCATGTATCGACGTGATAATCCCTCTGCTTATTTCATGGCTACTCTAGATCTACGAATCTTAGCTTGTTTTATTGTTATGCATTTCTCGTTTTCCTTGCATTAGGCTTGATGAGAAGCTAATTTCTGGGTTCTAACTTCCTTTTTTCTGTGTTATTGAGGGCACACTGCTGAGGTGTATCTGAATAAATAAATAAATAAATAAGTAAAACACTGAACTTTTTCTGTGCAGGCATTATTCCGCAATTCTGATAATTCCAAAGAGTTGCTGAAAGACGATCTCATCACCACACTCGATTGCAACATCATCACAGAAAACGGAGATTGACGTCACGCTATGATCCACCTGGAAAGTGAAAACGTGAGAAAGTGGTGCTCAATTCGAGCAAATGTTGCTAATTGCACCTTGCAAGGTTATCCTGCATCAAAGTCGTACATATTTTTCAATCACTGAAGCATGTTATCGTCTTCGGGCGTGCACGTGTTCAGCTGAACACAGCAAAACTACTATAGCTACCTGGTTCGTGGACTCTGTAATGAATTAAAAGTGTTATAAGCAATCTTACAAAGTATAACATTTTCAATTCAAGATATTCGTCTTTGAGTGTTTTCTCCTATGCAGCTCACCTACACGGAATTCTTCGCATTGTTACCTGCACATACAATCCAGATTTCAATCCTAGTTTTTAACAGACATAATACCGTTTCGATACAGATTAATTCAGACTACAGACTTGAACGTGGCAGATTAATTCTGCACGGTTCCCTTTTTGATGCATTCTCTCAAATCTGTCGACGAACGGCAAGTTGACAGAGCCAGATCTATCCCAGGGCTAAAGAAATACAGAAAACAGACACCAAATCCCCCTTGTTTTGAAAAAAAAAATCAGGCAAAGAAAGCAAAGCAACGAAAGCTCTCACTGTGCTGTATTGTTCTTTTAAAAACATGTTTCATTTTATAAAGTAACGCGGAACCTTCGTTAACAATTGATAAAATCTATTAGTAAATCCCATGAAAATTGCCAAAGTACAAAATATCGGAATTACAGATGCACCAGTTGTTTACCATCGTATTAGGAACAAATAGGAGAAATAAGAGGAAATGGCCTACTTGTCTCTTCAATACTTTATAGACCTACTTACTGTCAATGCCAATCAGGTAGCCTCTAGCTCTGTGATAGCCAGATTAGTAGCTAAATTAGCAGGTCAGCTAGCATAGAATAGAACTGTTAATTTAAAAAGAAACTGTCAGAGAACTGTTTGATCGGGATCCTCAAATCTTATTGGTCGCATGGTCGGACTCTGCGACTGTAAATGGAAATCTAACATCCGACGCTGTTATATTGAATAGCAGATCTGAAGCAAATGTAAATTTGTTTGTCAGCGTGATCTACATTGATGTGTGGCGTCAACCCAAATCAAGAAAACGTTTTTTAGACGAACTTTCGGATTCATTGACTTTCCAGAACTTGAGGACCAGCCACCATTGTGTCTTGAAAGGTCTAGGAAACCAATATACTGTAATGTGGGCACAGTAAGCAGGGTATGAATCAGATCTTATCATTTAACTGCAAAAAAAGATCTCATCAAATGTCAGAAGCGGACATCTGGTTATAACTGCATGAGACGTTCCGCTCAATCGTGCCAGAGATAATAGGAAACGGCGTTATTTGAACGGTAATTTACTTGAAATTGTTTCGTAATTTGCCTAAGTTGATGTGAACCGTCCCGTCACTCTATCTTGACGTCACATCCATTGATCTCATTAGTGGAATTTGTTCAGCACCTGACATAAAAACTTCCTGATAGAATGTTGTCCAGTCAACTCCAAATGAATCCTCATACAGCTCAGCGACCTACTGCCTTCATAGACATATGTAGGATCGGAATGCCTCTTCACGATCGAATATTCGAACCGACATCCCCTCCGGTCTCTTAGAATTCTTGCCTAACTAATTATTGCATAACAAGTGAAAGGTCTGTATGTAAGTAAAAAATCTGACTTAAACGTCGCTAACACTCGAAGGGCATTGAGTGAGTCCGGCTCATCAAATTCTTATACAACCTCTAGATATCTCAGGTGCGTGGTAAGTACAGCAAAAATGACCAGCAGATGTTTATAGTTAGCCAAAGCACCACGACTTCGGTTTTCAACTGAGTAGCGTAGGTAGATTTCAATTATACTAGAGTCCACGACTAGATTTAGAGTACTGGGACTAGAGTACATATTAAAGTTGAGCATACTCTCAGTCAAATTCAGCTAAAAGTGCATCAAACGAGTATATCAACAATTCACCTATAAGAAAACTTTCATGGAGCTGTTATATTATACCAGTTGGGCTCCGCACACTAACGCGTGTGTCATGACAAACAACGTGTCAAGCAGCGATGATTTTTCAGTCTGGGCTCCCTTTCGATAATTAAAACCATAGTATGTGATGGGCCGTGGGTTTTTACAAAATATGGAGCTTTATGGAGCTATATATTGAAGTTCTTCTCATCGGACCTCTCATTCCGGTGAATGTTCCAGCCCGTGTGAGCGATGTCTCCTTGAACTCATATACGCTCTGTTGATCTTGCTCCAGCCATACCAGAGTTGACTCAACTTCTTCAGGTAGTACCGTACCAATTTTTGGGAGACTGAAACGAATTCTTCATGTATAATAGGTGAATGACTTTATGGTGGAGACAATGATGATGAGTCCACATATAGAACGAAATCTAATGTTGGGGAAAATGTGTGAGTTTTTGATGTTCACTCCGCCCATCTTGTTGCGAGCCCAGCCCATTTCAAAAATTTGACCACGCTCCTTCTATAGCTTCGGACCACTTTTACCTTGTTATAGAACGCTTCTAGACATAGTTATGAATTTTTGTGTTTAATCCCGCCTACCTTAGTGCGAACCCTGCCCATTTCAGAGAATTGCTCACACTCACTCTATTACCTCTGATCACCTTTTTGCCGCATTCTAGAACGTATCTGAACATAGTTATCAATTTTTGATCTAAGAACGCAGCGCAAATCCCGCCCACTTCCGAGATTTTACCACATCTGTTCTCTTACATGTTACCACTTTTCTCCAACTTCCTGGAACTTTTCTGAACGAAATTATATTTATTTGCTGATGGTCCCGGGTGGTCCCGGGCGACAACCACTCGACCCGGCTTTCGACCGGCGGGTGTTCGCCGCCACCAACCCACTTGGAGTAGCTTCCATTTCAACGCACACCCCCACTGTAGGCGGAGCTACGTTCGCTTCTTCGCTATTATTATTATTATTATTATTATTATTATTATTATTATTATTATTATTATTATTATTATTATTATTACTATTATTATTATTATTGTTATTATTATTATTATTATTATTATTATTATTAACATAATAATAATAATAATAATAATAATAATAATAATAATTATTATTATTATTATTATTACTATTATTGCTATTATTATTATTACTATTATTATTATTATTGTTAGTATTATTATTATTATTACTACTATTATTATTGCTTTCCCGGATCCCGGATCGATGCCCGCTTGGCCGACCAAGCCTTCCATCCCTCCGGGGTCGATTAATTGGTACCAGACTTGTCTGGGAGGATAAAAGCACTGACTTGACATCGGCTGGCCACCGCAAGTCATAGTAAAGGCTACATACGTACTCATTTCGCCACTACGATTCTGAGTGGAAGTCGAGGGCGGGGGCGCGTCCCTCAGACAGGACCGAATAACGCCAAAACACTCTATCCTTACTTTATCCTATTATTATTGCTTCATCGTGAATTTGCAAGTTCACTAGTTCTCGTTGTTATTGGTAAGAAGTCACAGTCACCAAAATGAATTCGTAGAAGTGTGCATGTAATGATTTAAGGAAATCTTTGAGGGCCGTTTATGATGATCGTGATGGTTCTGAAACCAGTGAACTTTACAAATTCAGTGCAGGAATAAAGAAGAGAGTTAGATTTCCTAGATTGCCCATGAACGTTGCGCACATGAGCAGTGATCTTATTCGAAAATCCAGTAAAATAATAACTAACCTTGACCCCGATAACCGGTCCCGGTCTGACGTCACTGTGGTCTCTGAAGGAATGAACTTAAATACATTCTGTTTCAGTAGTCGTTTTGCTTCTTTACCGACCGTACTTCGTCAATGAAATAGATACTGGAAAGATAAGTTATCAAAGATGTAAATATAGTCTGTGTCGTTCTTTGCGGTATCGTTGCTGTTTGCCTCAGATGGTCGCATACAACTTCTTGAGCGTATAACCTGTGGGCGTCTGCTCGTGGCGAGTGTGAACTGGAAGTAGGCGGAGCTCACCAAAGCTTGACAGACAGCAATTGGTTAGTCAGTGAAAGAGGTGTGTCTATACAAGCACGCAGTCCGGACCAATTCCACTCCTCTCATTGTCCTCTCCGCTGCTCTGCATCCCGATGATCATTTTCGTCTCTTGGGTATTTTGTTGTACTCAGATCCGTAGTGAACACGATTTCTCTGCATGGTGGCAACAGGCTCTACACAGCTTACAGTGTGCAAAATCGATCTATGACTGAATTTAGCTATTGGAAGGAGATGCACAGAGCAATAAGTTGACCAGTGTCTGGCCTGATAAAATACCAGACGTGAAACGTCGTAATGCCCAGTGTTTGATGTTTTCTGGTTTTTGTTCACTAAAGTCATACAATTGCTCCTCGCTTATAAGTCAGATACCGTCTACTTCACATCTACATCTACACCAAACAATGATCAGAAAAGAGTACCATCCGCACGATAGAATAAACCTTGCTTCATGTAAAGATCATACAGCGGTGAAACAAAATGGAAGGTTACAGCTAATTGGCAGTGTTTGTACAGATATAGTAAGTCTTTTGGAAAACCGTTCTGCTTACCCGGGCATTTTTGTATGGGAAGTTGGGGAACGCTTTCCAGGGATTTCAGTTCTGCTCATAGGAATGATTCGAAAAGGTTTGGTCATCTGCCGAGATTCACTTAGTAATCTTATTCTCTACATCCAATCTACATCCACAAAACTATTCTTTACTGGTCGTATAGCCTTTTAGCCTAACTTTTCAGAGCTGAGGGCTGTAACAGTCTCGGACTTCAGCAGTGTCCAGCCAAACAGTTTTCATCTATCTTTCGGCATGCCTCCTTGATATCAACAGGGAGTAACAAAATTGGTGAAGCTGTCTTCCTAAGTGGTAACCTCAGTGAGGAAGTCTGGGAAAATGAGTAAAGCAGTTTTATCGATGTGAAGCTTCTAGCAGCTCTTTTCTTCCACTCCTTACGAAGCCAGAAATTGTTTCCAAATATTTTGAGCACAGTATTCTGTTCGCAGACTTTTTTTTCACACTATCTCATCTTCGTTACTTCGTTAATAGTTAATTTGTTCCGCAGTAGGCGCAGTATCAAACCTATAGACGGTATCATAGATAGTACTACAACAAAGAGCCTTAGTTACTCATATGACCTGTTAAATCTTCATTCGAATTCCACAAATCATTCAGAATCATCCAGTTTCAATTTAACCTGTTCATTCTAGAACCTACATGGATTCCGGGAATATGCGAGCTCTATTACTGACATGCATTGTCGTGTTAGTCGAATCCAGATATTTTATGCTGAGTAAAGATGAAGGACATCTGCGGAAACATAACGGTCCTAGCGGTGCAAAATATACCACAAAACGGACGGAACTGTTAGTGATCTCTTGTGTATTCTGGGTGACAGAACTTCCTCATATGTGTCTCTCTAGATGAAGCCCCTCATCAAGGCAGCTAAAATTCGATACCCTACAGCCTCAGTCTTTCAGCATGAAGTCCAACTTTGTCAGCATCGATCAACATGGACAGGCTTACGTAAACTGTACTTACAACATCGATGGAGTGGTCGGGGTACGGAAGTGCTCGATGCCTTCGTCAGATTCCGCGTTTGACATGGGATTCGCTTGTTTTGCTTTATGGAATTCTGAGGGCGGAATCATCGCGCAAGATTGTTGGATCCATCAAGAGGTATGTCCTCAAACGATGTTTTAATCCCTATAAGAATCTGAATTTAAGCTGTGAAACTGGAACAACTACAGAATTTTAATTGAGCTAGGCTTTTGAGAATGTGCTATGTGCATTCGATAGCAAACGTAGACAGTTTGTATGGGAAGAGAGATAGAACAAGAGGGTATAACGACAGGGAAGAAAATGAAAAGTCAAGGATTTAAATCTGCTTAACCCATCACCACCTTTTTAGTATGGACTATCAGCTGATGTCAGGCACGGTTGCCTCTCAACATTTAATCTTACTGAATCCGCTGCCACTTACTGCAGATAGTGAAGCGGATAGAGCATTCCTAAATAGTGGAAAGAGAACGAAGACTGCGGAAACCCCTGGACATTCTTTTTGGTAGATCTGGAGGCGCCATTAAACTGTACACCAGCTACTCATTCCTGAAGAGATCTTCGTCAATGTTACGATGCCCGTTTGCTCATGGTTAGAATTAAAATGGGAATCAGAATCACGTTCCCATATTCAAACAACCAGGAACATTCATGAATTTCGGTTGGTACCATGAACCGGGATCATCTACACACATCAAGCTCACAAGTGGTCAACTACAACCCACAATATTACGGGTAATATGGCAGTCCAAAAGCGGAGATCAGATACCGAGAGGCGCTGTCAACTCATAAATAGTTTCGGGTCCGAAACCCGTCCTCCCATGCCAGTCAAACCCCCATCCCTGAATCTTCTTAGAGTTTCAAGGACGTTTCAGCAGTTTTGTCTACTTTTCAGTCCTTACTCTAGAGCTTATATCACTCTCATTAATGCGAATCCTTCCGTAGGAATCGAATATGCTCGGTAACCAATCTAATTAGACGTAATTTCCCAGAGTTAGCGCGAAGAAAGGGTTGTTTCAAGCTCTGAAGCTGTCGTTACTTTTTTTTGCTCATCTTAGGCATAGCATTAGCATAAGGAAAACACGATAGCAACAAGGAGATATCCTCTGTACCCGGACTAATCTTGTCATGGTGCATTTAGCCGTTGCTACTTGGTTTGCAGCTATCTCGTCTACACTAGAATTCCTTTCAATTTTCTGTCACCAAAAAAAAAAACTGTACTTGTAACGTTACACTTTGCGTATTGAATGATGTAGAAATTGTGGTGCTAGTACTATGATAGAAGGAGCTATCTTTCTTTCGACGGAGCAGCTATCTCGTCTACACTTTGCTTTTGTTGAGGGCAAAGCTTATGGTTGCAATGGAACACAAGACGTCGAAAACGTGTCAGTGCACAGTGTTTTCATGAATAGTAGACGAGACGGTCTCTAGTACCATTTCTTCTCAAGAATTAGATTAAACTTTCTTTCCCTAAACTTAAAGTAAACTTTTTCCACCGAGCTAGATCGACCTAGTGTATACGCATATCGTATTAATTGAACTCGGAAGCCTTCAACGGCTGAGCTCAAAGGAGCAAGGCAAGTCGCCTTGGATGAGCAGCACATTGAAAACCAGTCATCCGAGGTACTTTTCCCTGTTCATTATTGATATCAGTAAAACTTGGAAACGTCACTCCTTGAGCTCCAGCGCTTCAAGAGCAGAGATATTCCCTCTTTCAGATAGCGCGATATTCGTTTTTTCTCCATTGCCTTTAACGCGACCGTAGGTTCCTCTCGAACTCACTAGTGTGCCATAGAAGCAGGTTTTAGAAAATTTCTATAAAAAAACGGAATTCAGTCCACGTTTCATAACGTGAAGTTGTGGCACGTGAAAAGTTCTAGTCTGAAAATACTCAAAAAAGAGGCGTACGACCCAATCCATCCTGAGTTGCTTAGGTCCTTCTTATATTCTCCTAAACATGACCCGTCGATGTCGAAGCAGATAGGAGATTTGAGCCTGTAAGGTGAATTGTGCTATGGCATTAAATTTATTTAGAAGAATTCGGACTGAGGCGCATATACCGCATATTCTAGAGAGATTCACAGCATGTTCTGTCCATGTGGTGAATCTCTTCAGGTCATCTGTGCCTCCCATCTCTATGCTGAAAGTATGAAGAATATATGGAGCTCATCCGAGAAACGATCAACGCCAATTAGGTAACCTTCCCTATCCATCGCTCCATATTACGCCCACCGACGTCTAACCGACGTCATCATCCATAATGAGAAAGGAACGGCAACGGAATCACGCGTTGTCTATTGTGAATCATTTTCGTCACTCGACTGTCTAGACTCGTAGAAATCAGCTAAATGAATATTGCATGAAGAATATAGCATGAAAGTATGACTTTGCACTAATGAACTAAGTACCGGAAAACCAGCAGTGACGTGAAAATTCTTCAGAATAAGGGAATTATCCAGTGGAAGCCAAAACACTTGTCTTCGCTCTTTCGTGCTTTGATTTTGGAGGGTTCACCACTGCTTGACATGTGGAACGAGTAATGGCAATGTTGCAAATGTTGCAGCCTTACAGGTGCAACACCGTTATATTAACGTAACTGAACGATTGCTAATTGTAAGCCCAATGTGAGAAGGGCAGTTCAAGTGTTCAAAGAAATTTCGAAAGCTCACGATTTGGTGGTCATTTCTTTGAAAACAGATCTTGATGGGACTATAAATGATAGGATAGAAAGTGATTCGAGAAAGGAATAGATGATTCAACCACTAAGCAAAAAAAAAGAAAGTCATAACGAAAATGTTGCCGCATGTGAAAGAATAATTAAAAAATATTCTCAAATAAAAAAGAATAATTTCAGAAGAAATACGGTAACTTAACACAGAATTTTCCACAGATATTGTATACAGCCATGCTCTATTGTGGCTTTGAAACCTTGGACATGAATTCCTATTGAGTCAATATAGCTAAAGTAGTGACGTAGGCAAAAGAAGAAAAATCGGCGAGTTGAAATAGGGACTATTCCTACTCGATTTTTTACTGATAAACATTCCCCGATTGCGTTACTATTTTGAGATGAATTCACGAAAGTGTTATGATCATAAGAACATTCAGCAAGCCTAACCACGTTATACGCCCTTTGTACCGAACATATATATGCAATATCGAGCATCTTACTTTGTAACAAAGGTTCTGGATCAAGCGAATGTCCCAGAATGCGTTCTAAACGTTCCTGATTTTTCACGCTCTACTATGGGTAAAAGAGAAATGTTTGCTTTCGCCATTTTCCTGAGCCGGTGTAATATCTTACAGTGAAAATTCAGGGCTTCAGGGCTTACAAAATGGAAATTATCCTTACAACGGTCAGATTCTATTAAAATGCCAGCTTAATATTTAACGTAGGGTTTTCAAGTTCTAAAATGAATCAATAGGTAAGTTTCAAAATGTCGTCACAAGGGTTGTGCTCCTACGATGTTCCTAGTGCAATGCATATGCGTCATGCTTGAAAAGCATACGCGCGACTCAGAATTTGCTGCTGCTGGGCCCAATTAATAAAGAGAAGTAACTTCACTGTAATTTTTTTATTCAACTCAAATGGATACAGCTGCGCGTCTTTCCAGGTTTCACTGGAGCAATGCCAAAAAAGCAGATGTACTCAAGGAACCGGGTACGGCAGCGTAAATTTCTGTTGCTGCTTTGGACACGAGTGTAACAGGAAACTGGAAATGTGATAACGTTTGGATAGGTCGAAAAATAAAATATTCAGTGAAGGGTAGAAAAGCGATAATTCATTCTCATTATGTCCGTCGTAATTGAGTAGTTTCTCGCTTCCTCATGCTGTTTCCACTTGCTGAGCACTCTCTTTCCTCTCGTATGTGCTTGCAGAAATCCCACTGTATATCTTCCGCTAGCAACGATATTAGTGCCATGGATACTTCTGGTAGAACTCGTATTCGTCGCGAAAGACTTGATAAATGAGAAACGATAACGATCCATCTCTTCTAAAATACTGCAGTTTTTTTTAAAGTTCGTCTATCTCCCTTTTGTCTCCCACAGCCTCTTTTATTTTTTCTGCTTCTTTATCAGTCAAGCGCGTACACCTACTACTTACTGCACGCTTACCTACTACTCACGTGCTTCTACTTACTTTGTTCGTAACGTGCTCAGGAAGCGCTATTTCTGATCCTGGAGAACTTCTATCATATTATTTTCTCTTCGAGACGCCCTAATACGGTGATACCCAACTCACCGACTACCCGCTTTTGATACTGGTTTCAAAATTTGATGTACTGTAATCGATACGGAATATTTCTGTGATTAAGCTTGTTTCGTCTGATGAGGTGTTTTCGCCTACACACTCACAGCTTTTGGCGGCTTCATTGCAATTCAATGAATTTGATACGCTCCCCCACCCTCCTCATCATCATTCATAAAACAAGTCATTGCTACTATTCGTTTGGTAGTATTTTGAAGCCTGTGAACGTGCAATAAATGTTGTTCTGGTGATTTCCGTTTGCCTCAATCTACGGGATTTCATAGGTTTTCTCTAATATCAGATTGTACATGTTGAACAAGAGCGAGAACAACAAATATCTGAATTATGTGACGAAAACGACTGTAGAGGACGTTCAAGATGAACGGCATCGAATGATTGCTTCCCTCGGTGCTCTCAAGAGTTAAGTGATGATCAGCTTCCCGCTCAAAAAACTCAGGGGATTAACACACTTTTTTCCCATTAGTTGATAATCTGGTATGAGCATAGGCATGGAGAGAAGATGACACGGCTCTTGTTCCCTCGCAACCACGCTCGAAGTCCAATATGATTCAAACGCATCGATAATTGTCGCACATCTCCGTTGACGGCTAATGGATACCTCATTTAGACGTGAGAAGAAATATGTTGACGATGAATCACCCGGTCTTCAATCCAGTTCGCCGGGAATCCTTTAACGAATCTTCAAAAACTTGAAATGCACTTGCATGCAGTGATCTACACCAGTAAGCACAGCGCTGAATTTTGCGTTGTTTTCCAAAGTTCATTTAGGCCTGAGTACTACCAGCTGCAGTGATAAGCTCTTCGAAAAGTCACTGGACAGAATAAAGGGTTCAAGCAACTCCATAAGAGTAACGGAATGAATCTGTTTCTGTAATATGTTCTCTGAACTTCCTGCAACAAAGGCCACTGCGTGAGGAGGTTTGGACCCAGAGATGCTAAAAATAGTAAATAGATTGTAAGCAAGTAAAAGCTGCGGTTTATATTATAAGGTGATTAAGTAAAAATGGTCGATTTTCAATGCCTGTCCGAGATACTTTTCTGAATCCGGTCAGAAGTGGACTTACACCTCGTGAAGTTTAACCTTTTTAACCTTTCCATTCATTTTCTATGAAGTTGGTGAGAAATTTTTGTTTTGGAGTGGATCTTATTCTTTCCGAATGTTTTAGACTTGCGAGTTGAGCAACACATGGAGTTAATTGCACTTAATGCGCTACTGAATTGAAAATAAGCAAAAGCGTGACCAGAAATATGAGATTGAGGAGAGCAAGAGACAGCTATTCATAAAAAGAGCGAAACTATTCAAAGTAATAGCTAAGTTCATTTCTACCGAATTTATACTGAACTAGTAATAAAATAATCTAATTACATGCACTTCACACGTACACAAATTCGTACAAACAAGTTGAAGGTGAATGCAACACGTAAGCTAACAAAACATATAATCCTCACAGCTTCAATAACGAACCATCTAAAATGTTCCTTTGTATGCGAATCTAGCACGAAACACCTCCTAGTGACCTTCTGATGACTGCAAGGTCGCATATAAGGGTTCTGAGTATTCATTCTGCTTCTCTCACTCTGCTATCCCGAACAACCTTTTTTCATTGCAACTAGACCGAAATTTCTAGTCCGGAACTGCTCGGGTCCAGTGTAGCACTTCTATGCAAAACATCCTTTTTTGCTAGTTATAGGCCCAAGGAACCATGTGATTGCTTAATGAGGTACCATGGCCTCTATTATTTCCAAACTTTGCCAGACGTTTTGTATAACCAGGAAGGGAATGAGTAATCTACCTTGTAAAATGCAAGAAAATGAATGAAATATCAGAAGTGGCCATGACCGACTTTCGATGAATCTTGGCGTGATATGAGCCTCGTTATTAAGGTGTTTTTGTATAGCCTCAGCCAAGATGATACAACTCTTTATTCGACCAACGTATTGGCGTTGTCGCCTTCGTCAGGACCTGGAAGCCAAAAAATATTTGAGATTCATCCGTATAGAACACCATCTCAGACTTCAGTTGGTTCAAGTATAACCTACAGATACGTGAAAGGGTCTCGTAAACCACAACTGGGAACCCACCCTGGAACTAAAGAAGATGACGTGTGGACCACCTTTCAAACTGCTTATTTGAACGTTTCCTTAGTGCGTGGGCTCCCTTCACCCGACTTGAAGCCGGTGGCAATTGTAGCCCACACAGGTCGAGGAACGGGGCGAGCTCATTTGCTATGACCAGGCATTCACTTTTCTGGCTCATTATGGGGTCCTTTGCGCAGATCTAAAACGCTTCCGAAGTTTTGCGGGCGGAGGTCACGGGCTCATGCATCAATATCCTGACTGAGACTTGGAACTACAGGGGTGCCCAAAAAAAAGAGATACTTTCACTGCTCGGCTTGTACCACCAATGTAATCAAACTTTATTAAACCCTGACTGAATATTACCACCCGCAAAATCAAGAGCACATTGTACTCGATCACGTAAATCTTCAGGGGCCTTCCGCACGGACGAAATCGAAAGTTTTTGCCACGCAAATTTGATGTCGTCTGAGGTCGGCGAGATCGGCTCGTCCCCACGACGTCGTAGACCATTGCGGAGTTGTCGGGGCTACAGGAAGTAGCGGTCTTCCAGATCCTAAGCGACGATGCCCAGAAATCTGTCCGTGAGCGACTCGATTGAGAAAGTTGCGTATCTGCTTGTTGCCGACCGATATCCCATAAGTCGTCTTGAGCGCGTCCGTAATGGCAGACGGCTTCATATTTTGATGCCGATAGAGGAACCACACGGGTTCCTGCTTCCTTTCATCAAGCAACATTCTTAGTACAATTTACTCAATCACATTCTTCTGCTGCTTCAATCGGTGCGACATATTCCGCCCTGGATTAGGCCCCATGCATGGTGTCTCTTTTTTTTTGGGCACCCCTGTATATGTCTTCGTGGCATTGTCTACGATGGTCTCCGAGGGGGTTTCAGGCCTTGATTTCTTCATACCAGCTATGTGTTCGTTGATCCTACATACTGAAGGCCGCGCGGTCTCACCTATATGTATACGTAAGCGCAGAACTCGTAAGTGATCAAATAGATCAACCCTAACGCCATGTAGCTCCCCTCGCGCCCGTTGGAACAGGTGACACACTGGGGGTTTTGCAGAGACGGTCATACAAACGATTTTGAACCAGCTTTTTCCTAAGATTTGTAGGAGAATCCTCGGCCACCCGCAACATGTCATCTAGGCCACACTTGCGCAGAGCCGTTCTCACGTCAGAACTGACGGAGCCCGATATGGTACCGCAGGGGAGGCAAAAAGTCACCTTCTCTAAATTTTCGCTTGTATGAGGGTTGCCTTTTATATTTCGGGATTGAGCAACCTCAGTCTCGCAATCTGGCAGCTGACAGCTCTATCGTAAAGTTTGACATTTGGGGTTATACGCACTCAGAACGTTGTGACATATGAGCGCTCTTTGTGTTGTTTACACTAACTTGAAAAATTTACTCGGGCCCTTGGCGCCCCCACCCCCATTTAGGCCACCCCTCCTTCCCCCTCAACATCCCCCTTCCCCATCGACGATGAAGCTCATCAAGGACCAGTGCTTATCAATGGTATGGCGAATTCACCCGAGGTCGTAGTTCATTTCAAAACGAATTTCGTGGAGGTCTCCAAAATCAGTTATTCTTCCGATGCTGTGCGCAAACTAATATTGCAAGATCGTCATGTGACCTATCGTGAGATTGGCACAGCATTAGACATCGAAGGGACCAGCATACATTCAATATTGCATGAACATTTGGTTGCAGAAAAAATCCGTTCTCATTGGATCCCACAAAATTTGTCAATCCCTCAAAAAAAGGCTCGTGCGATTGGTCGAAGAGATGCTTAAAAAAACGATCGCGGTGTTTCGAAACACATCTATAACATCGCAACTGGTGATGGATCATGGGTTCACGCGTAGGAGTCCGAAAGTAAACAGCAGTCGACCGTATGGGTATTTCAAGATGAGCCGAATCCAACAAAAGCTGTCCGCGCATGAAGCACTTCCGAGCAAGAGGTCGCCTGTTTTTTTTTTGGAAAAACTGGACATATCACAACCGTGCCACTAGAGCAACGCAGAACAGTCAATTACGAGTGGTATACAACCATTTGTTTGCCACTTGTCTCTCGAAAAATCAGGAAAACCAACTGCCGAGGACGGATCACTCTTCACCACCACTAAGCGATCTCCCACACATCGGCTCAAACAACTGCATTTTTGAGCACTCAAAACAACGATTTAATGAGTCATCAGCCACATAGTTCTCGGTTGACTTCTCCTTATCCTGTACGTAAAAAATAAAATGAAAGGTCAATGTTTTTCGACAACTGAAAAAGCCTTTGATGTGTTCAGAATGCATGTTTTAGAGTCATCTCAATCAGAGTGGCAAAAGTGTTTCGACAATTGTTTCGAACGCATGCAGAAGTGTATAGATCTCTTAGTGGGGGATATTTTAAGGGCAGGAAAGCGATTTTCAAGGATTAAAATTTTTTTTTGTTTTCTAGTCCCGAATAGAAAAGGTAACCTACGTATGCTCATGTGGTTTGGTACAAGAGGGGAGAGGGGATCTGCGAATTCGATGTTCCTCCGAAGGACAACCTGTAGTGATGGCCACCTCTTGAGCGAGCTCCACCGATGCTGTTACCTTGCAATCACGTGATGAGACCATTTTTGCTGTTCTAGACATGTTCGCTTTGATGGCTTGCTTGGTTTTGAGAGGATGCGCCTACCCTAAATGAACCAGGATGTTCTTGCTGGTGGGTTTCCTATACCATTTGCTCCTGAGAAATCCCCGGTAAAGCTAAACTCGCATGTTGAGGAAGAGCAGCCATTTGTCTTTAGGCTTTTCCCGTGTGGATCTGATATTTTCAGCTTGGATGCTCAGCAGCTCGAAATACGTGTTCATTTCCTTCTGAGTTGGGCAGGCGACAAAGCGATCGTCTACATAACCACAGAGCACAGGCCGGCTAATCAAATAACATCCTTCCTATTTTTGACAGTAAACAATGACAGGCCCGACTGCCAGCCGCTGACCCATTCCATTGGCATTTCTTGACCAAAGTCGTCACTCGGGAGGCAGAGAGGCCATACATATTTATAGGCCCCGCATGTTCATTCAAAATCTCGTGGGTGACCTGCATGCGTCCCCTTTTGACACGTTTGTGTAGAGAGAGGCAAAATCAAATGATTCTATGACGTGATTTCTCGCAGTTAGTCGAGGAACTTCCTAGTGTTACTGAGGTGGGCGGAGATAAATGTTGATTGTTGGGTCAGCACGAGGTTCAGCAACCATCATTTCCTATCGGTAGGACCTCCTACGTTGCTTATGATGGGGCAACCTTAAGTCTGAGGGATCGAGGGTCGAAAGTTCTTGCGTTTTTATAAGGACATAGAGAGCTGGGCAGACTGGGAGGTCACACTTAAAACGTGTGATAAAGGGTTCACGTAAATTTGCTCTATTATGTGCTATGTCAACCCAAAACCTGTTTAAACGGCAGTATTGCCTTTTGTATTCCCCCTCTGAAGATTGCTTGTAAAGGGTCCCATCCCCTAGGTGGGCTTGTATGATGTCAGAGTCCAGATTTTGTGGTGCAACCGCGAACTCGCCTCCCTTGTCGCTTACCGAAATCTTGATGTTTCTGGCGTTCGAAGGATCTTGAAGCTCGGCAAACCTTCGCTTTTGCGCTGCGATGATGTTGGGAACGGGTGGCAGGTGGCTATGCCGTCTCAGAATTGAGAAAACAGACTGAATTTCACATCGACAACGAGACTTGGGTCCTCTTGTACGAAGAATAGGGGAAGGAAGGGAATCGCGGGACCTTGCTGGATGTTCATGACCATCTTTCTGTTGGTTCGTCTTTTGACGCAGTTTGTTCTGTAGAGCCTGAAGACCACGTAGAACATTCCGCGATACACCACGACCTATAACCTGTGAAGGTGCAAATTTGGGACCAAGGTCTAGAACCGGTAGGGCTTCTCAGAAAGACTGATGCCTTCTATAACAGTAACTCTCGGTGGTCTGGACCCGGATTCCCCACTGCTGTCAACTTTGCTGTGGTCTACAATATTGGAGATAGGAACCCCTCAGTGTGAATTACGAGATCTTTCTAGGTCCGCAAGTCTACTAAACTTATTCTGAAACCTTTATTTGGCGCTTGAACGGATTGGATTGCAAATAATTTCTGACTCTCCCACGACCTTCTTCCAAAGGGAAATAGGCAAACATCTTTGACAGCACAGTTTTTTGGACGCACATCTGACTGACAAAGGGAACACCTGATTCTTCTTACTTCTCGATGTGGTCCTCACTATGCGTAGCTGGAATTCTTGTATTAGCCCACTGTCAGCTGGGAGACCGCATACTTCGTGCAACTTCTTCGTCGAAGAGAAGCTCGGGATCGTCCTATAATGGATCCGTGTTGTAGAAGTAGGTGGACTTCTTAGCTACGACGACCTTCTGTCGCAATAAGATGGCTTCCTCAATAATTAGCTGGTACAAGAAGTGACCATGATCGACTTTCGATAAATTTTGGCATGATATGAGTCTTGGTATAAAGGCGCTTTTGTATAGCCCTAGCCGAGATAGTACAAGTCTTTATTGGGCCACCGACTGGAACATTCTAAAATCGAAAAAATGGTATGAGCGTCTGCGTTTGCTGTAATCATAATTCTAGCCTACCCTGTGGATCATAACCGGAATTCGAAAAAAAGCGTCTAATGGGATAAGAGCGGGCTTTGCGGAAATTAGCACGAAGGCGGGGAGCGCACATTGTTCACCGGGAGTGCGAATGCATTACCACTGCGTCGTGGTGAGCGTCATGATGTCGCGGACAACTATGCATTTCGACTGGCGTTTTCTCTAAGCTTTAAGCAAGCAAACTTTGAGCGCTCGCCATTTTTTTGAGGGACTCTTCGGCACTTTTTAAACCCTCTACATGTGCGTAGCATTCCGAGCTCTGTCGATATACCCACTTCTCTGTTCATAATCCTATGAAAAGCTGAAACACTTCCCCTCGTCGGTAGTCGTTCTGCAAAAACGTGCTCCAGTTTCGAGGAAAACGCATAGCTGAAATAAAAAAGAAATTTCTATTTATTAGGAGTGCCGGCCTCGTGCACGTGCTTCAACGTAAAGTCAGCGGCGCGAGTGCTGACGTAGTCATATATTGGCGTTCCAATCAATGGGCTGTTTTGCAAGGTCTTCGCTTTGCGCCCAAGTCTGGTATTCTTTTGTGAATTACTCTTTACGTCTTATATTTCTACATTATTTGGGAATGCCGAATAAACCTTCTTTCCGATTGACCAAATACTTGTTACAAAATCGGCGGCATGAGAATTCGCTGTAGGACTCGTGGAATAAATTACAGACGAAAGGGAACAATAAAGAGGACTATGATAATATCTTGTTCGGGTAATTTTCTCATCCATAATCCTTAAAAGTAACAAGTTGCGTGTTGCACAATCCAACATGTGAAATTATTCTGTTTCGATACACACCAAACGATAATTTTATCAAAACTACGTAACAATATGAATCTGCTAATATCTGGGGAATAAGAAACCCTTGATCAAAGGAATATTTCTCGAGCCAAATTTCACAAAAATCATAACCATGCGTACTACGTACCAACTGTACACTGAGTACGGTGCTGAGATTTTACTATATGGTGTTAGGTTAGGAAAATTTTCAAGAAACTTTCAAGGTCTCTCGAAATTGAGAGATTTGCTTCGACGAAGCGCAACGGCGGTTCATGTTTCTTCAACACATTCTTCTTCTGTTCCGCCGGGTGTTTGTACCAGGAGATCCTATCTGTGGGTACCACTGTGATTGCGAGAGTTCTCTGCGAACAACTGGAAGAGATGGTGTGTCGAGTTCCCATTTCATATGAGTATCAAGGAGAGTTCCTAATTTTACCGGACAACGCTTGATCAGAACAAGCGAGGACGAGACGAAGCTTGAAAGATTGATATGAACTGGCTACCCAACCTTCTATATCCGGCTGACCTTATCCCTTGTCACTACTATTCTTTTGAAAGTCTTCAGGCTCACACCGACGAAAAAAATCGTCAATGGTCAGTACGTCAAGTGGTCAGTAGATGACTAGATAGCGTCGAGCCTCTCTCTTATCTGGAAGGATGGCATCAGGGCGGAGGTGGTGTAGTGGCAAGTGGCGCACTATATCACACGCACGGTCAGGGGTTCGAATCCCGGATCCATGCCCGCCTAGGCCAACCAAGCCTTCCATCCCTCCGGGCTCGGTGAATTGGTACCAGACTCGTCTGGGAGGATAAAAGCACTGCACTGACTTGTACGTCGGCTGGCCACCGCAAGTCATTGTATAGGTCACATACGCACTCATTACGCCACTACGATTCTGAATGGAAGTCGAGTGCGGGGGCGCATCCCTCAGACGGGATTGATTGACGCCAAAAACTTTAAACTTTTATTTATCTTAAGCTTTACGAACACCTCAATACTATGTGTAAGAACCTGCATTCATGTAAGCTTCGAGAAACCTGCGCGATAGAGTCATTTGATGTAAATGCGCCTATTTCGGACAAAAACAGCAACTAAGTTTTTCAAGCAGTTTACACGAAATTCTGGACGAGCACGGAACAGAATTCGTTACGTACAAGTTGAGAAGGGTTCACATTATGGCTCTGATGAAGGAACTTTTGTAATATTTTCGAGTGGAGAGGGCGGTATTCCTCTACAACGAAGGACTTTCTATGGATCAGTGGCTAGCACCGGTTCCAGCCATCATTTTTGTGAGCGGGATATGAGGACCACTTTCAGTTCACATCCGATTACGTAATTTCGCTTATAATTACATCAACGCAGCTTAAGTTCGACGAAGTATTGAATAAGCTCAAGCGGCAATTATATCCTCGAGATCACGAGACAAGATCTATACGAAAGCTGGCTACCTTATCTCAACACACAGGCCATTTTTCGAAAGGAATATTCAGGGTGGCAAGGTATCGGAAACCATATTCAAGATCATCATACTCCACACAAATTCTGCTCATCTTAAAGCCGTGGAATGTGCAGCTGTTCGCATCATGTGAATAGAACAGCAACTGGGATTTGCACAGGCGTTGTGGAGAGAGGAATAGCATCTGAGATCACAAGATCGAAGATTATAAGGGACAGTGTTGTAGATCCTTTAAAAGAACTTGAGAATATGATACAGCTTCGAGTACCTCTAACATCGAGCAAAATCACCGCAGAGATTTCGCAATGAAGTGCTTGAGTGGATTCGACTAATGGTGCTTTCTCGATAAACCAGCACGAGTGACTGTGTCTTCAGTTGGATTGGGAAGCATGCAGAATGCACACAACGGAGAATATCATATCAACTTGACAGTTCATCTTCTGACAAAATATACATTGGTGAATTAGGGAGAAAGTTGGGTATCTGTGTAAAAAACACTCGAAGAGTGAAGGTAGGCTAGCCTTCTCACATCACTTAGGAAGCACCGATTGAAGGAACAGCAGGGTGGAGATTTTGACAATGCTTGCAAAATACTAGCACATGAGAATGAAATCGGGGCAAGGAAAATACCGGAAGCGTTATGAACTCGCACTCAGAGTTCAAAGCTGAACAGCTGAAATCAGTGCACGGTTATTACGAGTAAAGTCTTCTTGATCCTTTCTGTGAGCTTTGAGAGTACCTCACCCTTCCTATGTTACGATTACTAGCGGTGTCTCATTCGTCTTATTGTTCACATATTTGAATGGGATCTGAGTGGAGATGCAGAAAAGTGGCCAGTTCGTTGAGATCTTCTGCGTTCAAGTTCCTAAAGATGTTGCAACTGGGATAGTGCGGTAGGATGCTTGATCGGGTGAAGCGCAGATCAAGAGGTTCAAACCACTTTGATTGGTTCTTGACGGCGACGGTTTGTTCGAAAAGTCGACGGAATAAAGAGGTTCTACTATGACAAACCTGTCGGCCATACAGTATAAGACATTTACCGTGAATATAACATAATTGAACAATTTTATCTCCTTCCAACACCCATAGGGCTTTTCATAACAAGTTTGTTCCAGCGCACTGAATTATTGTCCTTATATTTTGTTAATTTTGCTGCTGGGGTGCCTGTGGATTCACGATCACCCTACTTAATGCAGCAGTTTCACCAGGCTTACTTTACAACCAATCTCGCATTCCTAGTTTGGAGAGATAATCTATAAGCGTCTGCATGCTGGCCTTTCCATCTCCATTTCAACCTCCAAGAACTCGGAACGAGAGGAAAGCTGGCGTCTACAATGGTATTGGGCTACTATTTCGAGTCATAAGGAAATCCTCAAGATATCATGATTAAGACACATGCAACCCAACAATAAACGTAAGATCCGCACAATATATATTACGTATTGGGTTGTCCAGAAAGTCTCCGCCGCTTTTTGAGTCATCTTTGAAAGAGAACTTCTAAGAGATCAGATCCATTCGTCAAACAAAATACTGTCTATTTTGATCAGTAACTGTTCGCTACTTTCCCATCTGCTTTTTTATCCCACTTTCATAGAAGGATCGAAAAATCTTCTCAGGTACTTTTTGCAGTCCTCCAGTAGATTGACCGAATTTCCATTCAGAAGGTTTTGCAGAAACCTTAAAAAGTGGTAGTCTGATGGCGTTATGTCTAGACTATATAGTAGGTGTGGTGAGACATCCCACCCAAGCTTCAGCAACTCTTAACGAGTGACCAAATCTACGTGTTGTCTGAAGTTATCCTGTTGAAAGACAACGTCCTTACGATTGCCCACTTCTAGGCGCTTCTGGTCTATCGCTGCCTATAAATTGTTTAGTCGAGTACAGAGCCTTCTTAAGTCATTATACAACTATGCCGCAACAGCTCATAATGAATAATTCCCCTCCAATTCCACCCGCAACATAACATAATCTTCCTCACATGGTTTTTGATTTTTGGAGTAATTTGAGACGGCTCGCTGGGAAAGCTCCACGATAGTTTCCGCTCCATTTTGTTGTACGTGACCCACTTTCTGTCCTCTATTTTCATACGTTCCAGGAACAGCTCTTTTTTTGTTTTTGCAACGGGTCGCACATGAAGGCGCGGTCCATCACATTGCGCTCGTTCAGTTTGTGAGGTACCCAAACATCAAGGCGCTCAACAAAACCAAGTTCCAGCAAATGATCATGGATGATTGATTTCGAGACATTCAACCTTCCTCCTATTCAACGTGTAACGATTTGCCGATTCTTGACGATTGATATTTCGATTTGGTCGTTTTCAACAGGTGATAGCCTTCCTGAGCGTTGCCGAGTTTCGAGGGTAGATTTACTCTGTTTGAATTTCGTAAATCACTCGCGTGCCGTGCGTTTTCCTGGAGCATTTCTGTTCGAACACACCGAATCTTCCTCGCGGCTTGAGCCGCATTCTCGCCCTTGCGGTAGAAGAAAAGGTTAAGCTCAACCGCACGCGATGATTCTCAAAGTTCACACGAGTCCTATACGGAAAGACTTTGAGGAATGAAAACGGAACTCGGTCCGGGATATAGAGAAGGGCTTATCTTTTCAGAAAGTAATTGATAATTTTATAAGTTTAGGTTCTTGAAATTTTGTACAACAGTTGTTAAATCAGGGTGTGGAAAATCTTCGAAGACTTTCTGGGCAACCCAATATATAACGCGTCTACTTGTCACAAAATTCGATATTATCTGAAGAAGCACATGGATAGGTCGGATCAAATCTGAGAAGGGTTGACTATATGGCAAGATCGACACTGCACATGTGAGCTGAGTGGATCTCCTTTCACACAGGTGGATTATGCAGCGGAGGGGGCGCTGCCATAAGGAAAACTCCCTAACTTGGTTCAATAACAGCCTAAACGCCGGAAGAGGTGAGCAAAGGTTAGGAAAAGATCAGTGACTGAAAACCTGCCCGTTGTGGGCTCAGCGTTCTCACAGTGATCGTTATCTTCTACGTAACCTCGAACCTCCATTTAATGAAAGCTTGAAGGTCAGAAAAAAGTCAAAAGAATGAGAGAAGTCTAATATGTGCTGAGCATGGATAACTCAATGAAGTTCCGCCCACGGAAGGCAGGGCGTGCATACAAATGGGAGGTACTACAAGAATTGTAACTGTGGAAAAATCGTCTTGAGTGTGAAAAAATAGAATTCGAAAAGCTCATAGAGACTGCCGAACGAAGATTGCCAAAACTCCGGGGCAAGCTAAGGTTATAACTTCATAGTTGAATCTAATAGTTCCAGAATGGCTCTACACACATCGTCGCTTATATGTAGAGTCTTCAATCTTCTATCTCTCATAACTTTCATAAGAATTGGTGTTAGGTGAAGAGGGTAAAGACGTCAAGTTTGGGATAAGAGGGGGGGGGGGTGGTATGACACAACACTAACAGAGCAGATATGAGTTCTGGGAATCCCGCTTACAGGGAGAGACACATGTGCTTTAACGGTGATGGTTGAAACTTCATGATCTTGTTTCGGAAAATCCTCGACATCGGAAAGAATGAGTGATGTGGATTCGAAGGGAGAAGATGTATTATTGAATATGAACCGGATACCAATGAAGATCTAGTTAAAATGACGGGTTTGTATAGCAGTTGACCTGGTCAAATTCCCTGGTCAAACTATGGTAACATTGAATCGAATCCTAGAATTTGGAGCCTAGAAGGTGGTTTGCAACAGACTAAGGTAGACCACATGTGATAATCTGTAAGCCTACAACAAGGGGTTAGGATTGGGTCAGCAAATCAGACGCAAGAGACTCATCTCATAATGTGTACCTACACAAAACACCTTCCCTTTTAGTTATTAAGACTATATATGGAGCCAACAAAAAGCAAGCTAGAACACGACATGAGGAGTAAGATTTCTTTTTCTGGTCCACCATGAGTCGGCGGGGTGCGAGACGAGTCCGTAATGGAGGCGTCGACGAAGGAGTGGGACGTAGTGCGGCTTCGTGATCTGCGTCGTAAGGTTCAGTGGAGTTCACATCGTACCTTCACAGGCGTCAACTGATCTCCGATGGCATTAGTTTCCTTATAGAGTGGAAGGGTGCCAAAAACATCTAGTGGTTGGCTGACTACTGGCTAAATGTCGCGTGGCCTCAGCTGGTTAGTTTGTCTTGTTCATAGTAAGCTTCTGCAGCGTACTAAATACATGGCGTTTCCGAGGCGTCTAGCGATGATTCCTGATGTGCAAGTAGTTTTCGCTTGACGATAGTTCTTAGCGTTGACAGCATCATCCACGTCGAAGTGACGGAGTTTGGCTCCTTGATGTCTGATAAACGTATCCCGCAAATCGGTGTCACGATGTCTTATGTTGTCTTATGAGGGTGGCATTATCAGGTTCAGTTCAGTACAAATACGACGGCCAAGAACGTTTTCAGATAACGACAGATGGTCTACTTGGATGGGCAGGATGTGGACCGGCAGACCATTAAAAAAACCTGGAGTGGAGTGAGTTCGGCCATCGACCAGTTGTCACAGCGTTTGCCACTGCGACGTATCTTCATTTGACCGAAGCAGTTGAAGTCGCACGGCTGGAGGTCGGGAGAATACGGCGTTTGAATCCAGGTTTCAATACTCTTTTCTTCAAAAAACTGCTGCATAATTCGAGATGCGTGGGGCATGGCATTGGCATGAGCGATAATTGCCTTCTTGAAGTTGTGTGCTGCCATCCAAGTGTCGATATTATCGTCGAGAAACTGGCAATACACTTCAGCAGTGATGGTCATTTTTTCAGGACAGAGTCGCCAGAACGCCATGCCCCAGAAATCCACTGCCATGATGAGCATCCGCTTAGAACCACGTAACTCTTCATGAACCAGTTCGGGCGGTTCTACATCGGCGCCCATCCAAACCCGACGCTTGTGACTTTCGGGCTCAGTGTACAAATCCACCCAAGTTTCATCAATAGCCAACGTTCGTTTCAAGAGTTGTGGGTGACGTCGGTGGCGGAGAAGATTGTTTCTACAGGCATCAATTCGGTTTTGGACCTGTGCTTCTGTAAGTAATAAATGAGGTACCCATACACACATCTTCTTGACCATCTTCAATTCTTTGGACACCACTCGGCCAATGGTATTAGCAGGAACTTGGGCTCCTTCCCTGGTAAGTTTGAACGCCGAAGCTTAGTCTAGCATTTTTACTTATAAATTTTAAAAAATAAAAAACAGGACTTATAAATTTTTCCTCAAGCGCAATTTTCTGCAAAAACACTACCCTCATCGTGAAGGGAATGAAGTTCTGCCACCCACCCATAGTGTTCCCAACCTGCCGCCTGTACTCCTACTAATTTTAAACTCTCCATGTCTTATAAGACAGGAATTATGCTTTTCCGGTTGGACACACACACACATACACAGACACACACACACAACACACACAACACACACAGATTATACAGTAGCGCTCATGAGTCTTTGGCCACGCGCTTTTTCGTTCGTAATTCTTTTCTTGGTGGCGCAAATCGTAGCAGCATATATAGCCAAAGCATATTTCACACTATTTGACGCCATTCACTTGCAAGGCAGCAATATCCTCATGAATGAGAGCAAAGCTTTTTGATGCGGTGGTAGGCTTTCTGAAAGCAAGGTTGGCAACGTCTGCAAGTGTTAGCATATTATTTGCCTTTGCCTCCTTCACAGTGCTCGGCATTCCCGCCATGCCCAATCCCTATCCGATCTCTGGGTCTCAGTACATATAAAAACGCCGTTAGGAATTTTGAGCTCAGGGTGCCGACAAACAGTTTCAGCCAATTACAGGTCAGCTTCATCGCTTTTAATTTGTTCTCCTTCAGAATGTTCTTCTTGTAATTTGAAAGCGTAACCTAACATCACAAATAAATCTTGGAATCACAGACTCCGGAGAAGGCGAATCCGCCGAAACGTAAGCTGTTGTAAATAAAGCGTTTAATGATCTCGGAGGTCAAGGCAACTGAAGATGATTTCGCTTTGAATGCCGAGACTAATCGATGGTCGAACATAGAACTAATTTTGAGTTTAAGCTCTTTGGGATATGTAGAACAGATCAGATGCTGTACATATTGAGGTTTTGCATGATCAGATTCAGTAGGAAAGGGGTTACGACTGATAAGTATGGCTGAAAAGACATTTAGCTGTAGACTCCTGAGCGCTACTACATATAGTAGGATGTCCTACTCTACTTTGCTGTTCTCCGGATGCCAGATAGTTGAGTTAATCGCTAACGTAAAATACTTGCTCGAAGACGCAGGTAGATTTAGGGAATGGACTTCCTGTTTCTATTGTGCAGAGTCGATATTCCTTTTGTATCTCGTAGTTGTAAATTACCATCCACACATGCGCTTAAGAGAAGTCTGCGTTTGCATTTTGTATCCTGCCCATCAACTCAATCAAAGCTTGCTTCCCATTGGACTTGCTGGGAAATACCTGGGATGCATGTGGAGCCGCCTCCAAGAACAAAGCATCTCGTCTACTTTTGGATAGCCTGGCTGGCTACTCGGAGTCGACTCAGCATTCACGTTGGAGCAAGGCGACTTATTCGAAGCTACCCATATGCAAAAAGCAGTAATAAAAGTGGGCCTCATTCTCATGAATGTGAGGGAGCTCCCATACGGCAGATCAGGAGGACCGCTCGGAAGAGACTGCTAAAATCTCGGGGCTGAAACAGGCTACCCAAAATGAGGAAGACCGAGAAAATAATCTGCGCTTCCAATTGCACAGCGTGTTTAGAAGCTATGAATATGCAAGTTAGAAAGATCAAGTACGACGTCATCGGGTTGACGAAAAGGCATCGCCTACCGCACGTCGTCTTCGAGACTGAGAACAATTGTTTCTTTGAACATACGACAACAGAGGCGTGAACGGCGCAGGTGTCCTCGTGAGTACGCACTTGTAGATGATCATCGTTTTGTACGAAAGCTCGAGAACCCGAATCGGACTATGCGATTGAGGGGCTGTGGCTTAACCCAGCTCTAACCTTCTTCTATGTTTACAGGCACTGACATCGAGCTCCGAAAAAGAGCTGCAATCGTTTCATATGGATCTGGGACCCTACAGAGAAGGCTAGACCTTCTTAAAGGTATATCGTCGATGCACTATTTATGATATTTCCTGTTCCAAAAACCGTCTCATTTGTGCGGACATAAGAGCTACCTGGAGGACAATTCCATAATGAAATAGTTCAAATTATCGTTAATCGGAAGCTTTGCTTGACTGACGTCGCTGCTGCACCGGATTCCCACACCCCGACCGACACCACGTCACCTCCCTTGTGAGTTTGTGGGAAGATTCCTCTGGGGACAACATTGATGAAGAATGCGATCGGGTCGTCAAACACCTTAACGATTGTGCCATAAAAGCAGAGAGTCTAAAAGATTAGAAGAAGTGTATTTTGAGACTTTCAAGCTGATACGTCAGAGTGGAATTGCGCGAGCCACATTCAGTCATAGAGAAATGTCCGAATTCGGAATGGAGAGGTCATCCACAACTTCTACTCTGATCTTTTCTCTAGCTGCGTCTTCCTGCCTATCCTCCATCTTAAGCAGGCATCTACGACTTCTCTTTTCTCCGTGTGGTTTGGTGCTAAACTGTAGTTTGGTGCTGTGCTTTTATTTTTGGTATATGCTTCCTCGTTCGTTCTTCTCCCAAGACTACGACTATTAAACCAAAGTTTGGAGATGACTCCGGTTCCTGTTGCACATTTTTTTCGTGCTTTGCTTCTTTCTCTCTGTCTCTCTCTCTTATCTCTCTATTTTCTCTTTCTGATCAGCTCTTTATATCTGGCTCTACGTTTTCTTCAATGGTCTTTATGTTCGCCATTGAACTTTTTTTTCAAAAATACTTATTTGACCGCGAATATCAGCTCACTAAATTATCGTTGAGAGAACATTGAAACTGCCACTATCCTACTCATGTTTCATACTTTATGGTCTTCTTTTTCTTCTCGCTGTGTTTATATATATTACTCATTCAGCAGCGCGTTTCATCCTATCTAAGGGATTCCATACTCCTTTGAATACGATCCTCTCTTCAGAGATGTTACTGTCGGAGAATGCTCTCCCCATTTTGTGAAACGTGTTGAGGTGCATTTAAATGTCAAGTTGCGGTGATGCCAGAGTTGACATCTATTTTTAAGATATTGTTTAGATGTCAATTGTTCAGATTGTTCAGGCATAGACCATAGCCCTCGGTCACCCACGTTTCTTAGGGGCAGTCTGCAGTCCTTGTGTGCGCTACCCACAAAAGGGTGTTTTGTGGTGTTTTACTGTGAACCTCTGTGAACGCTTAGACAACCTAGTCCATTTGTTGAACAGAGAGACCTAAACCTCTCTCAACTACAAAAAGGCGCCACGCAACTGAATGTAAATCATCGAACGTTTTGGTGCCTCGACCTAAGCCGTTATAAGGTCAACGAATTGCCTGTCTTCAGGACTCACTCAGCCCTGAAACCGCAGACAACAGCTTTGCGAGGACAGCGTAGTTGCGGTGTTGCTTGTTAAGTTCCAAGTTAAATTCAGCAAGCATATCTTACTTGGTCGATGGAAAGCAGCGAATTACTCCCTAATTCCACCGATCTAACCAGGGAAGGATCCCAACTCGAAGTGGCCATTTGAAATAAGACCTATACTGCTAGACGTGTTTTTGGGCGCTGAATTCAAATCCGCTTTCCAAATCTGTTAAGCGATTCTCCGAACGAAGTTATGAGGGTGGATTCAGGTGACATTACATGAGAAAACTTAAATTACATGGAAGCAGCTCACTCCTCAACGGCGGCTTGGTGTAGCGGTAAGCGTGACGCTTCGTGGGCGAGAGGCTAGGGGTCGGGTTTTGTGTGAAACCGAGTTTTTGCGTTATATAGAATTTTTCCTTCCAGAACTAGGAAATACTCTCATGGTGATTTTATCGCGTTTTATGACCGTTTAAGGCTTTTGCCGGTATTTATCCACTCAAAGTAATACTTCAGTTTTACTCGCATGCCCATGAACTCTACATTCACAGCAAGTTTCACAGTAGGGTAACTTTTGCCACTTTATGAACAAATGTGATACTCTAGCACGAAATGCTTGAAACAAAGAAACTTTTCACAATGGGAGAAACGGATGAAAAAGGACTCGTCACAGTCCATTGCTGTACACTCACTAACCCCAAATCAGATGGAAAAAGAATTGAGTAGGCGTCCCAAAATCACCGGGTGAGTGCTCAAGTAGCCGGCGGCATACCATGAATAAAAGAGAAATTTTCTAAATCTAACCGCCCAGAACTGAAAACAGACAGGCGATAGTAAGCAAAGAATGGGGTCTCGTGTGTACACGTAAAAGTCGAGATCATGAGCTATTACAGAGGTGGTGCGTTTAACCATTTTTCTGGAAGGAAATAAAAAATGAGCTACTATCGGCTGTATTAGCCTCGTGGTAGCCTCGAGCAGGGTGTCATTCCCTTCACCTGCTTTTGTGGAGGTGAGACGCACTGAATAGCTTGCACTGAATAGCTTTCTGGACTTTGAATGATGTCCACGAGTCCACTATCAACAATGCCGGTGTAGGTGAGTCCGAGTCTGCTACGCACCATAGCACCTAATTTAGCATCAACACCCACTCTAGCAACATCATTGCTCATCATATGCGTTTTACTCGCCCGGACCTCCAAATTTTGCGCAAATACCCACTCGGTAACAGGTAGGTAGGTAGGAGAAGATATCAGCAAAGCCTTAAAAGGTCATAAAACGTGATAAAATCACCATGAGAGTATTTCCTAGTTATGGAAGGGAAAATTCTATATAATGCAAAAACTCGGTCTCCCACAAAACCCGATCCCTAGCGTCTCGCCCACGAAGCGTCACGCTTACCACTACACCAAGCCGCCGTTGAGGAGTGAGCTGCTTCCATGTAATTTAAGTTTTCTCATGTAGTGTCACCTGAAACCACCCTCATAACTCCGTTCGGAGAATCGCTTGGCAGATTTGGAAAGCGGATTTGAATTCAGCGCCCAAAAACACGTCTAGCAGTATAGGTCTTATTTCAAATGGCCACTTCGAGTTGGGATCCTTCCCTGGTAAGCTTATCTCTTCTTTGTTAGAAGAGAACCGCTCGGGAGTAGGGTAGTTCACCTTGCTGACTCACAGTTAGCCATCATTTTTGAAGAAAGAAGAGTTCAAGAGCAGCGAAGTAAGTAAAGGAACACAGTATGGCACTCTAACTCGATAGAAAAAAGATTATTGCTAGTGCTACAACCCTCGCTACTCTTTTGCAGAAAAATCAGTGCTACTGAGCAAACACAGAGTATCCGGAGAATAAGATTGAACTCTACGGAGAAGCAAATGTTACCCTTTTATCATCAGAACTCGGTCGTATAAGAACAGCTGCTGTCGAAACTAGTACTCAATATAGAGTCAATAAAAAAGAGATTTATTAGGCAAATGCAAAGAAGCCTAGTTAAAGATCAGCATAAAAGTTCAGGAAAATGGAGAAGAATCTTCATATTCACAACATTTGGTCAGCGCCAAGGCTTTCATTCACCTTCTGGAAGCTCAGTTCGATTAAGATGAAGTGATTTTAGCAAAGCTCAGCGGAAGCTCAAATTGCCGTCAGCTGGTGACAACATTGAAGGACATCAACCCACAGTATTAATTAGACGAATTGATCTTAAGGAAGCTCTTAGGACCCCAACTCTGAGAATATCTCAACGATGCGGTCATTCAAACTGCCCAATATCAGCTTACCGAAACTTCAAGGTGACAGAGTTAAAAAAATCCGAGAATACTGGTTCGTCTACGAGCAACCGACCGGTCAACAAATCAAAAATAGTACAGGACTTTTTCGATTTGAAATCTGCTGCACAACATGCGAAAGCCTGATGATGATTGCTTGGACGTGGTCAAATACTTTTGAATTATGTAGTCTCTACAGACTATGACATCAGAGCCACTAGCGATCCGGTTTGGACTGAGACAATCGTCTAAAAAAAGCCCCTCACACAGTAATGAAGGGCGTTAGGATAAAATACCACGACAACATAAATATTAAAAGTGAGATTTTCATTATGCTGCTGGGAATAAAGTTATCCTCTGGCTTCCCGACGAATCTCCTCAAAGCTGCGTCATCTGCGGACGCAGCACACACCATTTCGCACTGTGAAGAACCGTCACCGCCATTTCCATTGAACGCGAAATCGCCAAAAAACGTGGTTGTTGGAAGAGTTTCAACAGTGTCATTTGAACAATCAGTGCAGCAAGTCTAATTGTCACAGTTGCGGTCAGAAACATCATCAAAGCATACAGTACTTCATAATTATAATGTCACTCTAAAACCTTGCACCTTCAGAAGAAGCAATCATTTAGGATTTTTTCTAGCATCATGAACGGATCCTCTAGCACGAGTAACCCAAGTATCCATTTTTAGCAGTAGCTGCAGTTTTCCGAACTTTTTAAAACAGTTTATGGGTTTCCGCACCGTTTTATAATTATACGTCACCCTGAGAAAGTGAACAATTACTCATGGAGCAGAGGAAATTTCGTCTCTCAAGATACTTGTAAAGGTAATCCTGTGCAGCAAATGCATTTCTGATTTTGAATGCCAACATGGCTCGTGGTCGTTTGCTTTCCTCTTATGAGAAGGCTCAAATTCGGGCTCTTCATGAAGCACGGCTGAGTGAGCGAGCCATCTCCGGACGAATAGGGAGATCCTTCTGCTCCATTCAAAGATTTCGGGGGAGCCCTGATATCCTTAGATGTAACACCAGCTGTTAACACACGCAAGGTTACTGCCCGTGACGAGCGCAAGATTCTGAGGAGTGTTTCCAACAGTACCTCCTCCTTGAACCAGATGCGATCGGACTTGAACCTCTCTGTGTCGAAAACTACAAACCGGAAAACAGTAAGAATATGTGAAAACATTACCAGGCAAGCAAGATGAAAGCGCCACGAATCACCGATCGCCATAGAAAGGCTCGATTCGAATTTGCAAAGTTGAGCCTAGATAGAGATTGGGCGAATGTTGGTGTGCATCAGACTCCCACACAAAGCTGAATAATTGCCATTTAGGTCTACTTCTCGCTTGAAAAGAAATTCAACTTGAACTGTCCTGAAACAAGTGCTACTGGCTCAACTTGAGGAGGGAGCCAGTCTGCTTCAGCCGTCGCAGTTTTGCTGGAGGAATCCATATGGTGTGAGGGAGGGGGTGGGGTGCATTCTGCAATGATGTCGTGTTGGATTGGCCTTCGTGAGATGCAGAGTATATTTCAAGGATTACCAGAACGTCTTGGAAGATCATCCAGTTGAGGTAACAGCGACGGCTACCCTTTCTAAGCCGTCGCTGTCACGTCAACTATGTCTTTCAACAAGACTGCGTCTTCACTCACATGAGCCGTGCAAAGAATGAGTGTGCAAAGGGATGAATGCCAAAACATAAGGGTCCTACCATGGCCAGCCTGCAGTCCCGATCTCAATCCGCTGGAAAATATTGGGGCATAATGGTCAGGCAGGTTTATGCGAATAACCGTCAGTTCCAGAGCAAAGAACAGCTGAAGCGGGCGATCATCGGAGCATTGAGAGAAATTGATGGAGAACATCTTCGAAACCTAGTTTCCAGTATGCCACGCAGGCTTTCTGTTGTTGCTCTCGAACAAGGAGGAGCTGAAGATTATTAACTATTGTACATATGTCATCAACATTAATAAATCATTCACCTCTCAGGGTGACCTTATAATTATGGAACTATGTAAAAACCGACACTATCTTTAGAAATTCATAAGAGAGTTGAGGTGAAGTGTGTTGCGACCAAAATTTGAATACGGAGGTACATTGTGATGATTAGTCTGCCAGTCTCTGAAAATTAAAAATTAAAAAAATTCCATTCTAGCTGCTTTCTACAGAGCCGCAAAAATCGAGGGTGACCTCATAATCATGAAACGCGCTGTATGCCTAGCAAGCAGACCAGTCGGCATCAACATCAAAGCCCCACCGACAAATTCCAGGCCCAAAAAAGGAGACTAGTCAGCAAAAATATGGCAGCAGACCACAGCAATCTGATAGCAGGCATAGCAATCGTTATTGCACTGTTGTTAGGGGGAGGGGGCTGGGAGAGGGGGGGGGGCGACAGATCAACTAACAAGGCGTCCACATTGAGAAGATCATGACCGCTTAACGATCGACACCAGTATGAATGAAAAAAAATTTCCAATGGCAGCAGAATGCAGTCCTCTGGAAGAACATGAGCAAAAAATCAAATCAGAAGAAGTGCTCCTCTTTATTAGATACTGGGAACCATGAAACCATGACTAAGGAAACGTTACCCAATGGTTTCGAGTTTCATCAGCTCTCCACGGAAATCTGCTTCCGAGGAAAACAGCGAGTACCTGAAATTCTAGTCGGGCTTGACAGATATCACGACTTAGTTAAACAAGTGAACTTTCTGAGCGCACACCTTTAAGGCTGCGTATTGCAAAAACCGTATACAGGCCAACATTCATGGCCGCTGCAAGTTAGATAGCCCAGCTAAATGTCGGTCTATTTCCTACGGGTTGACGGTTGTTCATGAGAGTTGGAGGAACTTTTTGAACTCAGGGGCCTTGAAATTCCTTCCGATGACTGGGCTTCGAACGATAATGTTCAGCAATATTTCGAAGACTGCTAGGATTAAATATCGTTCGATAATGGATGTGTCACAGTTGTCTACAGTTAGAAGACAACTATTATGTCGTGAAAAAGTCATGACCAGGCATACTGGCATTCCAAGATCCTTAATGACCACGTAGACCAAGGAATTATCGAACAAGTTTTAAAAGAGGTCAAGGTGCTGTAGGCTCACACCACATGCCTTAGTCAGCCGTGTAGCGGCACCACAGGGCAACATTTCTGAGGGTAGTGTCCGATGCCTCATCTAAGAAAAACGGACGATGCTCATTGAACGATGTTATGCACAAAGGCGAGTCATTTATGAACAAAAGTGGTGCCATTTTCATTCCACGTCGCTTCAGCAAATTTCTTGTTACGTAACTATATCAAGGCCGTGTCCACGCAGTTAAGCCTAAGAACGCCCACAAAAATTTATGTCGATTTCTCAGGGGTAAAGATTCTACGATGCCAGTTACGGGGTGAAACGTAATAGAGTAGCGGTTTGATCGATTGCCATTCGGTACCACCGCATCTAGTGTAGTGAATGTGAAGCTTTCAGTATTTCCACGCGTGGAAGAAATCGAATCAGCAGAACTAAGCGGAATCTTGTATGTAAACAATACTTCAATCCAAACACAGTTCGAGGGGTAGCTGCTCCGAAAATAGCAAGAACCGAAAAATTGGTATGAATCCCCGATGTTGTGTTTCTAACGCGAATAATCTTAATATGGCCATAACAAAGAGCGACTGGGCTCCATCTGGTGAAATGATTCTTTGACGCCATTACTTATGGTACGGAAAACGACTGTTTCACAGTCAAGACAAAGTTCGAATTGAGAACGAAGTTGACGAAAATAGTTGCAGTCATCTTAACTGAATCTGTACACGAGCAGCTCGGTGTTGTTGGTTTGATATAAAATGATTTTAAATCTCCAATGAGGAGGATCTTTATCACGCATCTAAGATGGGATGATCACATCTCTACGGAGCTTCACAAAAAATGGAATACGTTATGAGAGGCACGAATAAATAAATCATCGAAGAAAGAACAATTGCGAGTGATAGCGAAATAGACCTGTGTTCTTTGGAGTTAAACAGAAAATTACCATTATTTAATGCAGAACGACGCGACCAGATCACGTTATTAAGGGCCCGTCTTGAAGACAACAAATGCAACAAGCAATTCATGCGCGTACCCACCGATTCAAATCCCGCCGGTCCGATACCAGACTGAACTCGATAGATATGCGACCATATCTGAAACCAAGGCCTTGAATGGTTGTCGAACACTGAGACATCAACATTAGTCAGGCCTATCAACCAAATGGAGTGACTGGGAAGTATCTGGGAAGCGATTCGGAGCCGCCTCTAAAAACAAAGCCCCTCGTCCACTTCGGGATAGCCTGGCAAGCCCCCGAAGTCAAAACAGCCCCCACGTCAGAGCCTGACAAGCTGTACGTTGGGTATCTACACGCCAAAAACAGTAATAGAAATGGGCCTTATCCCCCTAAACCTGAGGGAGCCCACAAGGCGGCAGCGTTGGGAAGGACGGTTTGGGAGAGGCTGCTAAAATCTCAGGGCCAAAACAGACTGCCCAAAAGGAGAAGGGCCAAGATGGCGATCTGTACTTTAAACGCACGGACGCTTGCATCAGAAGCGTGTATAGAAGACCTGATGATGCAAGCTAGAAAGATCAAGTACGACGTCATTGGAATGACTGAGACGAGAAGGCATCGCTCGCTACACGCTGTATTTGAGGCTGGAGAAGAGCTGTTCCTTGGAACATACGACAGCAGAGGCGCCGGCGGCGTAGGCGTCCTCATCATCACGCACCTGGCCATGAACATCGCTTCGTACGGAAGCTTAACAACCCGAATCGGACCTTTGCGATAAAAAAGATGTGGCTACGCAGGGGGGGGGGCTAGGCTTGCCTACGCACCAACATCAAGCTACGAAGAAGAGGAGTTTGAGGCGTTCTACATGGATCTGGAGAGGCTTTACAGAAAAAGACCACACTTTCTTCAAGGTCATCGTTGGTGATTTTAACGCCAAGATTGGCTCCAGAAGAACGGCTGAAGAGCTCCACATCGAGACTTACGGAATAGAATGGAATGAGCAGGGTGAAAGGTTGTTCGAGTTTATCATGTCGACCCACACCATCCATGGTAACTCGCAATTCCAGAAGCCCTCTCATTTATGATGGACATGGGAGTCAACTGGTGGACAGTTCCATAACGAAATAGACCACAGGTCCGAATCTTCAACCGGAGGTTTTGCCTGACTAATGTCGCTGTTGTTCCGAAGTTCTACACGGGACCGGACCATCGTCTCCTCCGCGTTAGATTCTGCTTCTTAGCGCGTGAAGAAAGAGCTATGAAGTTAAGGAAACGTAGCCTCAAGACCTCTACCAATTGGGACCACTTGGCTTCCCTTGCGAGTGAATGGGAAGATTCAATTATCGCCAACATCGATGAAGAAGACAACCGGCTTGTCGAACACCTCCACGATAGCGCTAGGAAAGCAGCGAGTCTACAAGTAGCCAAGAGACGACTCTCTTCGAAGACCCTCGAGCTGATACGCCAGCGTGGAATCGCGCGAGCTACAGGCAATCATCAACAAACGTCTGAACTTGCGAAGCTATGCAGAAGAGCGACAAAGGAAGGTCTGAAAGAGAGAAGAGTAGCAGTCGTGGACGAAGCCGCCGAGACCGGAGAGAGCATTCGTAAAGCCCGACGGAGCTTCGCCAATTACAAGACCAAGATGACTTCCCTTCGTCGTCCTGACGAAACAGTTACTGCATCTCGAAGGGTAATGGAGAAGGTCATCTACGACTTCTACTCGGATCTCTTCGACAGCCACGTCTATCTGCCTACCCGCCATCTTATGCAAGACGAATATATCGCTCCTTCGGTTCTCTCTTCCGAAATACGACATGCCACAATGTCGATGAAGAACTGTACGGCGCCCGGTCCCGATAGGATTAAACCACAACATCTGAAGAGTCTTCCACCAGTTATCGTCAGAACTCTGACTAGGCTCTTCACGCGATGCCTGTCGGAATGCAATGTGCCCACGTCGTGGAAAACTAGCCAGACTGTGTTGCTGCACCAGAAGGAAATTCAGGCGATATTGGCAGTTATCGCCCAATCTGCCTGCTATCTGTAGTCTACTAGCTTTTCACGCAAGTCATCCTCAACAGGATTGGAAGAACATTAGATGAAGAACAGCCATGCGAGCAAGCAGGGTTTCTAAGAGGGTTCAGCACAATCGATCATATCCACACTCTAACAAGGCTCATTGAAGTATCGAGAGTACGAAATGCCGTTATGTCTTACGTTCATCGATTTGAAGGAAGCCTTTAACACTGTCGAGACAGCTGCGTTAATCGAAGCTCTAGACAACCAGGGTGCTCCTACTCAATATATTTGGATGCTTCGCGACCTCTACAACAACTTTACGACCAGATTTCACCATTCTACAAAATAGTCATTATCATCGTGAAGAGAAGTGCCCGGCAGGGCTATACCATATCGCCCAAACTTTTCAGTGCCGCTCTCGCGAATATCATGCGTCATTTAGAATGGGAGGACTTGGGAGTGAAGGTCAACGGCCGCTATCTACATCACCTCCGCTTTGCAGACGACATCGTGCCCATAACACCTAACATCGAGCAGGCGGAACGAATGCTGGCCGAGTTCGACAATGCTCGTGGGAAGATCGGATTGAGAATGAACTTAACGAAGACGATGTTCATGAAAAACGGATTGGTACCTGATGCTCCCTTCACGCTAAACGGAAAGAATATCTCCGATTGCTCTAGCTATGTGTATCTAGGCCGAGAAGTCAACATGATGAACGACGTAGCTCGGAGCTGAGCAGACGGTAACGCGCGGTGTGGGGAGCATTTAAGAACATCGAGGGTGTAGTGAAGAAGACAGAGAACATCTGGCTCCGCGCTCACCTTTTCGACACTGCGGTCCTTCCTGCTTCGACATATGCCTCAGAGACTTGGACTCTACGAAAACAAGATGAGCATTGTCAGCGTTATTCAACGCGCTTTGGAAAGGACGATGCTCGGAATTCCCCTACACACGCAAGTGCAGAAGAGAATCCGGAGTTCCGAGCTCTGTCGAAGAACGATGATCAGGGATGCCGTTGATTACGCCAAGAGATCGAAGATCAGGTGGGCCGGACACGTCATGCGATATAATGATGACCGTTGGACCAGGGCGGTTACGGACTGGATCCCTCGAGACGTCATGCGAACACCAGGACGGCCGCCAACGAGATGCTCAGACTTCTTCACGAAGGCTCTGAACGAAAAGAATGTTGATCCTCGTGTCCCTGGAGTGTTTCATTGGACCACTCTGGCTCGTGACGGGGACGAATGGAGACGTTACTGGCGCCCGCTCGAGGAAATCGACGATCAACGGAACGACAGGTGATGCGAGTGACAGGTGAACAACCAGCTTACAGCTCAAAAATGATCCCCTAAGTGTTTGAAAATAGCAAGAGCAGTGACAGTCCTCTGATGTCACACTGCGCTACTGTCGCTATAAGATGGATCTCCAGCTCACTACAACCAGCAACTCTAAGGATGTGTGGTGTTCGGGAATACTGGCTATTCGAGTCAAAGAATGCTTAAATAGAAGTGTCTGTTGGGAAAAACTATCCTACACCGAAATGAGCCCAGCAATGGCAAGAATAGAGGCTATCATAAACACTCGCTCCCTTACGAAAACAAACTTTACAGATTTTCTGAAATACGTTTGAACCCGGTCGACTCCCTGCAGGGAAACATGAGATTTCCACCCCCACGTCTTGACATCCTTACATCTTGTGACGGAAAATGTGATCCAGACTTCATCAAAACAGTGAAACAAGTCGAGTAAGCGTTAGTACTACTGGAGTTCGGAAACATGGAACACTGAGTGTCTGCTCCGCTCAAGAAGTCCGCAGAAGTTTTATCTTAAACAAAAAAGGTTTGTCTCGTTGTATGCCTCAAAAATTGTGCTCATCGGTGATGATTTTCAACCTCGTGGAAGCTGATCCTATCGGAAGGTTTGAGAAACAATTATAAGCGTTTTAACTTGTTATATTTTGTTATATTAGTGAAGGCACTGCTACCAAACGGCAAGAGGAAAAAATCATAGCCACTAAACAAGCTATATTCTTTTAAAAAGAGGAGCTCTTGTATTCCTGTTACATTCAAGTCTTTAGGAAGGGTTAAGACATTCCTCGAGTGGCCCTAAAAAGTCGATCGATCAATCGAAAAATAAGGCTTTAAGGTGTTCTTCCCAATATATTGCAAAAGGAACAGTGTATCGGAATTCATCTTCGAAATAAAACGGTTTCAATGAAAAGCGTAAGGGTAAAAACTGTTCAATTCATCTGCACCAAAACTTGCTAGTTTTTCCACAAAGAACACACAACATAAGATATTTTATTCCACACAGGTGTGCGAAAATGGGGTCATAGTCAGAGAATCGATGCGATACGTTGAGACTCAACGAAACAGTTCCAGCACTTTGTATGTCTAAGGATTACATAAGTTATTCTGTTTTGTCTGTGATTGTTCAAGTGGGGAAGTGTTTCGCGGATGCCTTCCACTGACGCTGTCTTGTGTCTTCTATAGAGTAGCTTCTTCATATCGTTTTTTTATATGAGCTTTTCGAACGTCAAAACTGATCCCCCTATTCGTTTTGAGACCTGAAGCAATATGTTTAGTAAAAAAAGTACAGGAGCGCTATAGCATACTGCCATATCAGGCAACAGACGCGAAGGTTATGAATATTGCAGCAATCTTTGCGCAGATTCCCTCGCACGGGCCAATGAGTGAAATTTTTACCCACTCAAAAAAAAGAGACCACCATTCTTCCTGACTAGTCCCAGATACCGGTCGTTTGCTTAACGTGTTAAGAGGCACAAGCAAACATCAGGAAATGTGATATTGATAAATGCAGCTGTAGTACTGGAACGTCTCCTCACAGTTACAAATGCGAAAGAAACCCGATCAGATACGTACGTACAGAGGAATTCAATCGCTCACCCTCCAAAACCGGCTCCACTGGGTTGTACACTTGATGCAATGTGTTGGGGTTAATTAACTAGAGGAAGCAATTCTATATGTGAAATCTAAGACGATGACAGAAAGCTCTGTACAGCCATCGACAATCAAGGCACAGAAGGATGTTATGGCTGCCTAACTGGAGCACACACAGTAGTGACACGCATTTAACGCAATGAATCATTTGCAGAGCACAAATGCAACAACTTCACAACTGGTGTTGATTGAAGCCTAGAAACTGAAGAACTGAGTTCTAAATCCAGTGGGGCCTTTGTTGAGGACACTCGTTACATAACATGGACCACTCAAGGAACCAAATACTTCTCGAAGCCCACTTGTTCAATCACCCGGTCCCAAATGATTCCATATTTTCCCACACCTCTGGGGACGGGCGAGTGAATATGCTAGATTGTTCTTATTTCCGCCTTCCTGATCTGAAGCCGTTGCTCACAACAATCAGGGATCGCTAGAGAGCAACTATTTTCATCGCTGTTGCTTGCACTGTAGTTACCGATCTGATTTTCCAATAACGATTATTATACTACTCAAAGTTTTGCGTTTTATGATCGAATGTATTTTAGCTTGTACTACCATCAAATTTATTTTAGCTTTATGTGGTATTATGCTAACCTGGTCGGTCGGTTCCTTCGCGTAGCCGCGCCGTAGATTACAGTAGATGAAAACCGAACCGACACCAGAAATTCTCTTTCAGTTGATATATAGCCCTCTCTAAGCTTCTTGCGAGTACTCCTAACTCCACACATTTTCTACGGGGTCCCCTTTGAGTAAAAATGTATATGAGCACAGCACCAGAGAAAGTTAACCCTTGGATCAGACATTAGTGCGATGCTCGATCAAGCCGATAAAACCTATTCTTCGTTTATCGCCGATATTCTGTCTACCTCACAACACGATGATGGTTGCCTTCACACTTAGCGAGCTGTTGAAGCGGTTGGAAACGCGTTCGTCCTGCACTCTGCCCAATAGCAGATAACCGAGACGGTCATACCATGTCATGCTGCATGACGACGATGGGCAGCACGCTGCTCAGCGAGCTTGCTCCTCAGGAACGAGGGTTAGGCGGCAAACTTTTTGGGTGCTATCCGCACACAAGGTACCTGGTGGTTTGTAGCTTGCACTACTCAAACGCCTATAAGTCACCTCATCAACAAACAAAGCATCATTAGAGAGAAGTATTCTGGAATTGCTCTCCCAAGCCTTCAAAAACCGATTCAGCAAACATGAAACGGCGTAGGTAAGGTCATACTGCAGGGTGCAAAAGAGACGCCTGGTGAGACGGGGGGTGGGGTGGGGTCGAAGGAGAGGATGGCATGGTTCTGGAACGATGAAGTCTAGCGAGTTAGGGAGCACACGAAAGCCGCCTACAAACGCTCGGAAGACTTCGCAAGAGCTCCGAAAGACCTAGCCGTCTACAGAAGTTGCAAGAGCCTTGTCAGTGGTGGTGTAGCAAAGGAGAAGAACACGAAACTGAACGTCTTAAAGGAAAAGTTTGGTGTTCGAGAAGGAGGGCAGTTCGTTCTCCAGCTGGCCATCAGCACAGGGCTACTAATACATCCAGGTGGTGAAGTCAATTAGATACAGCGATGGTGCAATAATAAGGGAGCCTGGTGAGGTCAGGCATAGATGGGAAGAATTTATCTATAGGCTCCTAATGAACAATTCCACTGTGAGGACAGCTCCCAGGTAGAGGCCACAGCTGAGCCCTGGTCTCTGGGCAGAGGAAAGGTCCGTCGTGCAATTCGGAAGACGAAGGTTGAGGAAGAAACTAGCCTAAGTGGGGCACAGACCGAGGCATGGGAGGAGCTCGGAGGATATGGGATTAAGCGGCTCACGCAATTCGTGTATCCCGCTACCACTGAAGGAAGTACTCGGATGCGAGGTTAGAGCAGTACTACCGTTCCCATCTCTAGGCAGAGAAAAGATGCTATAGGAGATGTTTGATCTACCAGAGCTTTAAGTGCGCACACAATAAAACTTCAGGAGTGGTCAAACGAATAAAAGTTGAGGAAACTGGTTCCGACTTCACAAAAGCGCTCCTAGTGTGAGCGGTAGAGAAGTGACGAGAGAGCGCTACCTAGCCTTTCTGATCTAGAGAAGGCGCTTGACCGTCTACCCCGACCAGTCCTGTAGAAAGCGCTCCGAGAAGCGCTCCGCTCCGGAAACATGAACTTCTATAACGCGCTAATATCTCCGTGTGTGCGTGTGTGTATGTGTGTGTTTGTTTGTTTCTTTGTGTGTATGGGTTCTTGGTACGAGGTATGAGGTACAAGCGGCAGGAGGGAAGCACTTACGGTGTGTGGCAGAGCCGGACTTCACCCCAGTGGATCTAGAGCGTTTTTATTCGATAGTGATACTGGAGGCAATATGGGAACATTATAGTAGGTGGCAGGGCTGAAGATCGCGCAAAGGGGCGGGGGTTGTGAGAAAATAGTCTATTCGGCGCTAAGGCGTTCAAACTTGATACGAGCGCAGGCGACAGAGTGGGAGCACTTATGGTGGGTGGCAGCGTCGGACTCCGCCGACAAAGGACAGGGATGGCGCGAAAATTAAAAAGTTGGCCCTGGGGCGTTCAAATTTGCTAGGAGTACAGATGGCAGGATGGGACACTCATAGTAAGTGGCAGGGTCGAGCTCCGATCACAGGGGGCGGGGCTCATGCAGAATGTTTGATAGGAAATTCATAGCTCCTGTTCTGTGGACTTGGATAGTTCAAATTTTTCAGAAGAAGAGTATGCAGGATGGGATCGTTGACGATAGAAGAAGCCTCAGGAAGCAGGATCCACTTACCAATTAAATCCCAACGCCTTTGTTGTGTAAGGTCTAGCTTTGACTCTCTAATATGTTTCATTCAACAAGAAAGGTAAGTGCAGTGACAGGGACCGTTTGAGGGAACTGAACTATAAAGAAATGAACCTCCGTCTATCTCTTGCTATCAGATTAATATCGCTACCCAGCAAAGTTTGCGACTCAGTGAAGGACCACGATTTCTCTCTGCCTCGATACATTCTGGCAAAACTTATCCGACCGCTAATAATCGTGGATTTCTAATCTAACGATACACTCGCAAAAAAGGAAGCTTCCTTGTTGGAGACATTTGACAATGGTGCTATTATGACTCGGCTGTGGGGATTATGCGGTCCTCCCCCCCCCCCCCCCCCCCACACGTGCTTTTGTAAACAGTAACAACAAATGAGGTAAGATTTATTAGAGAACACAAAAAAGGCGATAACACGAACAAACGGCGAATAAATAAGTTACGAATAAAAAGAAAGCAAACCTCCCGAAGGGAGGGCGGTGGGTCGTTCCTCCGGTGAGACTGTTCCACCTGCAAAAAGAATCCTCTTTTATACCCCTCTCTGTTCCCGCCAGATCAATCGCTCGTTGCATCAGGGGTGGCCACGGCCATATAGCCGTTTTACAGGCCTCTCCCCTCTTACCAACACGGGGTCATTTGTGAGTGTCATTCAAGGCTTTGGTTGCCTACCAGTTGAACCTCCAATGGGTCATTATTTTCAAGGTGTAGCGTAACAGATCGAGACTTTCAATCATTGACATGCGCATCGGCACATTTTGAGTACCCCTTGCATGCCTTATTAGTCCTCTGTCGCATTTCGTGTTCCGAAAAGTTTTATCTGTCGCAAATGAGGAAGGCCCGATTTGTCGATTATTACAACTCTGTCACAAGAGGGAGGGAAGCCTAGCGTTAGCCGGTTTACCCGACTGGTGGCATATAGGCCATTAAGAAGGAGGGAGCAAGCGGGGTCTCGGTAGTGTAAATGATAAGAGCACGGTGCCCGCATATCAGAAGTGGGGTCGAGGCTTGTCCTGAGCCAACCTTGTGATCCTTTCTCACCGCCTACTGAGGTGAAATAACAGCAGTCAATGAAACATCAATTCAAAGGTAGATCGTCTAGGGGAAGCAATAAAGAGTGCAGAAATTCCGGAGCAACCTGTTTGCCGACAAAAGTGAATAAGGAAGTACCAGACCACTTCAAGAAGGGCGCTGGAGTCCGAATCTAGAGCAAGCGGACACGTGTAGTTCCCAAGAAGAGGTGGCGTGAGGTAGTTAAGAAAGACATCGTCGAAATGAAACTCAAGGCAGAAGATCCCGAGATAGAAAGAAATAGAGACAACTATCAAGAGCAGCAGACGTTGTGACCGCGCGGGACTAATGCTAAGGAGAAGAAAAGAATAAGAAGTGGTGAGAGTAGTGACCGAAAAAAATGAGGGTTTCACAGGAAAACAAGTTTTTGGACAGGAGAAATCGCAATATCTCTGCCATTACGCATTTTATTTTTGTGAGACTAAATGAACTCAATGAATTTATATAGGTGAAAATTCTGTAAGCTGAAGGGAAATCAATGTTATTTCTTCTTTCTTTCTTGTTTTTTTCTAAATATTAGCTCACCTGAGATGTCATACAACTTTCATAGAAGCAATGTAATTGTTTAATATTGAGGTTGCCCTTTTTAAACAGGCCATTGAACTCCCTTTGGTAAATCAGTTAGGCCAGGGGACGCTCCTTTTTTGTTGCGATAGCTCGCATAGGGTTCTTGTTTCCACACCGTTAACCTCGAAGAGCGTAATGTAATGATGATGGTCTTGGATTGAGAGAAAGCGTGAAGATTCACAGGAGGATGGCCGACTGTTTTTCAGGCAAGAAGTTCGTTACGCCCGTTCACCGAACACATGCTTCGTAAATGTAATTTTTCTGGCATGTGTAAGAGTCGGGTTTGTTGGGTAATATGACCTAATTGTATGAATGAACGAATATGGAGAAAAGAGTAAGTTCCGTTATCTTTTTTATCAACTAATATGTGATAAGGTTGTCATATTGATGACATTTCATCATTTCATCACTTTTTTTTTGAATAATGACGATAGATACATATTTCTGTTTTTGAATTGCAGGATGTTTCTTAATTATCTCTCTGTTTTACACTGTTGTTTCGTTTATCCGAGTCGAATGATACACAATGACGATTTGAATTCAAGTAAATATGAGACAAAGCACGTTACTTGACTCACACTCACTTGCATAGAAATGAGTTATTGGTCAATTGATTGTTCAATTCTTCTCCCATCCCAACATTTGTGGGAGGCGGTTATATCACTCTATTCGCTGCTCCTCTTCTCTTGAGGGTTTGGTCATAAATTACTTCCATGAAGGCTAGCAGTTCCACACATAGATCTCATAATGAGTCAGCGGTTTTAGTACATTTTTCACCAGATCCCTACAGTTATTTTGAACAAACGGTCAAAAATGCTTCCAACAAATTGCCGATAAATGTGTACTCTTTGGATAACCATCCGCGAATAAAAAATAAATTGAAAAGGCATCTTTTAGCAATTATGATTGAATAGCCTCCATATAAAGAACATCCAAAACAGATATTGATAGGTGGGAAGATAGTAGCAGAAGACTGGTAATAATTCCTTATGACGAATGTTTTACAATAGCATGAGTAGTGAACTTCACTCCTCTGTTGTATGCCTATTCAATTATTCAATCAGTGTTCCTGCCGAAGAGGACAACTTTGACTGAGCTATCGACTGATCAAAATTTATCAACTAAAATTTTCAGCAAAAAAAATGAATTTAGAAATATGCCAATAGCACCACGAACCGATGAAGAGGTAGCGCTAAATCTATGGTGTCTTCTTCGGATTAGTTTATACCAGTCGATCTGCATGGATTTGTGTATGATGGCACTTTCATTAGACTCTTCCTAGATATTATTATATTACTGGTCATCCTTGGCGAGTTCTTCCATGTGCTCCAATGTTAGGGCTGCAACGCGACTGCGCGCAGGCAAGGGAAGAGGCTATTTATTGGTATGTATCGATGCAGAGGGGTGTATGTCGTTTGGCGCGATGGGCGGGGTCGCGCCGCCCATTTAAGGCGGCGCGACTCCGCCCATCGCGCCCTTCAACTCGTTCAGATCGCGTAATCTTCTGCTCTCCTCCCCTCTATAGATGATAGAAGCCCAATCGAACATCTATAGAGGAGAGGAGAGCAGAAGATTACGCGATCTGAACGAGTTGAAGGGCGCGATGGGCGGAGTCGCGCCAAACGACCGCCTCCCATGCAGAGCAGTATGCATAACTTCCAAGGTGGATGAGGGGAAATTCAGTCTAAGGAACTGGCTACGAAGGGCGCGAACATTCAGATCTCATTTCGCCTTTGAGCTCTTCAGGGTAGTGACAACAGAGCAAGGTTTTTCCAAAAACGGTGAAGGATTAACAGCCCTCGACAATCGTGTTAGCCTCTGCAACTTCACCCTAGCTAGAGCTAAGAGAAGCGCAACTCCCATTCATCGCCTACCCTGGAAAAGGGGGCTTCCATAAGATTAAAGGCTCGCGAGGTCTATAACTGATGACTAGCGGGACGTGAGTTCGTGTATAGAGTGACTACCGTTATGTGTATAGATACTTTATTAGTTATATGTTAAATTCATTATACGACGGGTTAAGGGGAGGCCACGACATGTGGGCCCGCGCCGATGTCATGGGCCCTACACACATGGTTAGACGGACGATATGAGTGAGACGGCCCAGTTGTCGCTAGCCGGCTCGTTTCATATAGCCAGCTCGTTTGCGTAACGTCGCGGGTCTTGATTGACGGATGGCCGTTCCAGTGGCCATCGTGTACCGAGGATACGACATCGCTATTCCTCACAGTAAGCCCATCCCCGAGCTTCGAATAAGCTCCCAAGCGGTACTGTTCGTCATCGATGAGAGGGATAGAAAGTTGACAAAAAACGACTATAATAAACTAGCCTGGAACATCGCGCCGCTAGTGCCGTGCCGCGCAAATGGCCGCAGTGTGGACGAGACAGGTAGCAAATGGCATTCTACAGGAACTGTTAAAAAATAAAAAAATGGCTGTTCTCAACGAGACATGCATAGATTTTTGAGGAGTTGGTTGCTGTGATGTTCGGTTAACTTATGAGTTACCCTTATACAGTGTGATATTTGCTATTGGTCTCATAATAACATAATTAGGCTAATTCTACCACTTGGACAACTTTTAGATATTTTGAATGTGGTAGAGATTACAGGGGAATAAGACAGTGTAGTGAAAATCAGTCAAGTTGTATAAACATAATGTGCTGTGGTTAAAGTCTAAAGCATTAGCGATACTTATCCGAGGGATAGTCTACACTCTTAGGAGTGGTATATAGAGTGTGATATGAAGTGTCTGTACGCCATCTATACGCTGACATAGTTCAAATATTACGAAGCGAAAACTACCCTCTTGCACTCGTGGAGCTACAAGTATAAAAGCGATTCAATGTCTCCAAGATTAGAATAAGTGTGGATTATGCGCCACGTGTGTTTTGTTTTCAGAGAGTTCAAGGAATAAGCGCGGCAGTACGGTGAAATTGAAAGGAAATTTAATTGCGCCTACCAATGAAGGCTGTCTGCGAGAGTTATACGGAGAGGATTCCGTTGTTCATCTTCATAACTCGTCGCCGAAAACAGTTCTATTCCCGGAGGAAGCAAGAACCTCTAATTATTGATTGTTTCATACCGTCACATGCTTTCTCATGTCGTGGTACAAGTATTTGCTGTGACTCATTGGGTATGGATGCATCATCTGGTGTGTAGCAAAATAGAGCTTGAGGCCATTTAATGAAAAACGTGGTATGTAGCGTCGAAAGTACGACGCCGATCCTGAAAAATCTTACTGCCTGAACTTCTCTGGACGTGGTACATATCAATAAGCTGTTGAATTTCCAAAAGTTTTCAAGAAAAGTACGAAAATTAGGGAAGATTGCGAGCGTGAGTCCTCTGTGCCGAGTCTTCCTCGTTAACAAGAAGCAGGTGACGTATCCTGCGGCTCCTGTTCTGAAGCACCCTATCAGCCACTATGTGTTGCTATCACTTCCTATCACCTATCATCAATGTTCCCATACTGCATACTGTATATAAATAATTTCGCTTTGGTGATGATTTCTATGAGTTATGAAAATGAGTTGATTGCTGTATGGGGCTAGAGCTTTGAGACCTTCATCAATCTTGACTGTTAGATGATAATTAGTTGAAGCTTCAACCTATATAGTATTTGTCAGGGAACGTTTTCTAAAATAGCGCTCCATCCTGATTACACTTTGCCGATTTCGTGGCATAGGTTCCTTCAACCGTTAAAAAAATCTGTGCCCTGATTGACATGATTTGCTTTTGGAGACTTACGCGTCGCGTGCATCTGCTGTAGTTGAGAACTCATAGGCTGTTACTGAAATGTGTCTACCTGGATGACGAATCGGCAATGAACAGTCTGCGAGAGGCTGCAAATTATTGACGATCGCAACTGTTACTTCGTGAACAGCTGCTGAGCGGTGGATAGTGAAGACCAGCTTATTTGTAAAGTATTGACATGGGGTCTCACCTTCAGATGAACGATCTGGAATGGATACGAAGAATGGGGGTAAGATTAGCTAATTCTCATATTATGCTCATCGTATAGTTGAGGTCGTCCCGTTTCTGCCAGTGCTGTGAGTGTTTTCTATTTATCGCATTTTGGGGCACTTCCTCTTTTTTCTGAGGATTTCTTTTGCGCGTTGAGTACTTCTCTTTTCTAGGTAGTTTTCACTCTTTTTTGCCCGAGCTTTTCGGCTCTACTTTTTCTTTATTTTGTTTGGGTTACCGGTTGTTGCCTGCTACTTGCTATTATTGACTCATTTGACTCAATACTTGGTAGATCAAAGGTCAAATAGAATGGCATCAAAACAGCTGCGTTCTAAGAAGGCTTCCTTGAACTGTTCTCAGCCACTATCTGGCTCAAGTAGCAGAAACAGCACCCAGGCAACTGTTCCACAGGCAGAAAATCTTCATAATATGTCAGCCATGGAACTCATCAAGAGATCATACAGCTTAATCATGACCCAGCGATCGTAAACATGCTTATTGCACTCTCGGAGAAGATTCCCATGGAATTCGCCGATCTCCTTGAGAGCGATAAACGGAGCCGAAGTATAGTAATCTCAGGTCTGGAGGAAGGGCAGGATGGTCTACCTCCGTCGGCGCGTCAGAGGGATCTGGAGGATAAAGTCGCTGAAGTTCTCGATGCCTTAGATGTGGAATACCGTCCGGTTGAAATATATCGTATGGGAAAATCGAATCCCAAACACCCTCGCCTGGTGAAAGTTGTCCTGTCATCTGGAGCTCACTGGCGGCGTGCTCTTGCCAATGCTCGTCTTCTCCGAGGTGCTGGGTTTCCGAAGGTGTTCATACGTATGACTGAGGATGAAAGGAAACGGGAATATGAGCTGCGTCAAGAGGCTCGTGAACGAAATAAGGGTAGTGGCGTTCGCGAATGGGCTGTCTATCATGGACAGCTCATGCGCGCAGCTGAATTGCAGCACAATCGTTCGGCAAACCTCTGATGTTGCACGGTAATTCTGCCATTGCTTGCCACTTGCTGAACGCCCGTAGTCTTTGTAATAAAATGGATCATTCTTATGCCCTTATAACTCAACACCGTCTAGATTTAGTATTTGTATCTGAGACATGGCTCACTCCCAGCATCCGTGACTCCAAGATATTAGCTGCTCTCCCGTATTTGGTGTACCGTGTGGATCGTAGTGAAGCTAGAGGAGGTGGAGTGTGCTGTTTAGCTAAAGATAATCTATTCTGCCATTCTGTCAAACTGAGTTCGTCTACTAAAGCTGATTTTCTCTGCCTAGAACTTTTCTGCCCTAGGGATGGTGCCCGAATGCGGTTCATTCTCGTCTATCGCCCACCAAACTCAAACAGAAGTGACGATGAAAAGTTGATTGAACTGCTCGGTGAAACAGTCTTGGCTGAGTTCAACAGTGTGGTTCTAGGCGGTTTCAACCCAGCAATAGACTGGGTGAATCTGCGTGAACGAAACTCGATCTCCTCTACATTTCTGGAATTTCTTCTGGAAGTGGTATTGGTGCAGCATGTCCTTGTACCTACCCATGGCAACAACACTATTGGTTCTGATCTTATCCACTGTTTCCAATGTGTGTGGCATCTCTATAGCATCGCCACTGGCAAACTCTGACCATGGTTCCATTGTTTTCAACGTGGTGGAGGAGTTTCGAGTGGTCAGCTACGTTCCTTTTCCTGAGGTGGTTTATGTTGCCCTTGCAAGATTCGTCCCCATGAAGTTCCCTAAGCATTGTCAAATCCAAAACTCACCACATATCAGGAACTTGTTGACTCAGAAGGAAAGATTATTCCAGGATTTAGACGCTCCGCTGACTTCACTTCTTTATCGAAAAGTTTGCTAAGACATAGACCGTCAGCTGAAACAGTTTTTAGCTGCTTACGAACACCGCCTTGGGGAACGAACCTGTATGAAACGCCTCCATCTCTATCTTCGTAGCAAACTCAAATCTAAGTCATACCTGCCTATCCCAGAAGATCAGAGTGGCACTAGACTCAGTAGTGACCATGCTAAGGAGGAATCTTTTGGAAGGAGGAATCTTCGCTAGTGTTTTGTCGAAACCTAAGTCATTTGTGAGCCAGTTGGAGTATAGTGCAATCAATATTCAAAGCAACTTTCCAGATATCATTTTTTATCCCTCTGACATCCGCTCTGTGCTGAAGAATCTGAAAACATCTGCTAGTGAGCCCTTCGATGGGATACCCAAAATTCTTTTCAATAAGTGTCATAATTCTCTTTGCAGACCTCTCGCTCACTTGTTCAACATATCGTTTCTGTTAGGGGAGGCTCACGGGCTTTGGAAAGAGACCACTGTTACTGCAATCCCCAAACAACTAGAAGCGACTAAAGTTAGCGAGTATAGGCCTATCAGCATAACTTCCACTGCTGTCAAGGTGATGGAGAAGTTGATTTTTGATAAACTTTTAGCATGGTTTGATTCCATCTGATTCCTGTCGAGCAGCACTGTTTCCTTCCTGGGGTCTCTACCTGTACTAATCTCCTTGATACATGGTACGATGTTTGTCGGGGAGTCAAAACAATGGTAAGTCAGTAGTGTTAACCATCTAGACCTTTCAAAGGCTTTCAATAAAGTCTGTCATCACAAGTTCATCAGTAAACTGGAGCGCTATTCGAGGTAAAGCTCTCACTGGATAAAGTCATTCCTATTTGGGAAGAGCTTGACTGTTCGCGTCTGTACTAGTTTCTCGATTTACACTTGCACTAGTGGTGTTCTTCAAGGAGGAGTGTTGTCTCCGCTGCTCTTTCTGATTTACACAATTGAGCTGCCTCAGCTGCTAAAAACTAGTAGTGACATTCATGTGCAAATATATTCTGACGACATCAAAATATACGCAGCTTAGGAGGATGCGAGTAGTGGTATAGTGCAGCAAGCGCTAAAGTTGTCGTTGGAAAGAATGAACGAGGGGTTTCATCATGGGATATTACTTTGAACCTCAACAAGTGTTTAGTGATGCATTTCGATAATGCTATTGCGAATGATTACGTGATCAATAGTTTACGCCTCCCGAGTGCTAGCTCTACTCAAGACCTCGGAGTTATTTTTGACACTAGTTTGAAGCTCTCTAGCCACATTGACAGCGTCGTTAAAAAAGCGCTGGCTACCTCATTTCTGAGAAATACGAGATGCTCTGATTCATTCATAGTGTTACGCCTCTACAAAGCATTTGTGCTGCCCCACTCAGAGTACTGCTCACAATTGTGAATTCCTTTTCTTAAAAAAGACACTCAGAGGCTTGAAAGAGTCCAGCACGTGTTTACTCGAATGTTTTGGTATAGGTTCAAACCTACTGCAACCACTCCCCCATACCGTATTCAACTGAAATTGTTATCTCTCCATTCTTTGCAGTATCGACGAATAATGACGGATTTAGTGTTCTGCTTTCGCGTTCTTCGAAAAGAGTTGAGGTTATCTGCGAGTATATATTGGACTTTCAGACCAACCAGCAAGAGATTAGGTGGGTTTAGTCTTCACTATCCACTCGAAGAACTACTCGTTAATGTTCGATAATCTCTTTAATCGGTGTGCCAGGTGGTTCGAGCTTCTGCCGCCCCATGTACTTCAAGCGCCAAACAGTAAGGTACTCAAGAGTACACTGAGCGAACTCGACCTCTTGAGCACCTTAGGTCTTCAAGAACATAACTAAGTCTTTATATTTGTTTTTGTCGTTTCAGTTACCTCTAGCGACTGCCGTCCTACTGATCCATGTCCAACGTTTACACGCATATCTCTGGAGTTATTAATCAGGACTGATCCTCAATTGCGCTCTATTCTTAGTATTTTTTCTCTTCGTTCGTAGCAGCTCTCATCTTTCCTAACTGTTTCTTTCTTAACTGTGTCACATCGTATTGCATTTCTTTCTTTATTTAACTACTTCTTTCTATTTTTCGTCTCTCCGGAGCAAGAAGTTGGTTGAGTGTTGTAGAATTTCGGTGATGCTGTGACCTTCGTCTATTTGTGTTCCAGCTGTTTGAGGAGCCTGTGAGACGATAAATTCACCGACTCAAGGTCCTATCTGATCTTCTCGCCTTTTTTTCGGATGCATTGTTCGTATAGGGCTGATATGTCAGCAAGCTCCAGCTGCGCCCTCTATGTGCCTTTATACCGCAGGTCGAATTTTTGTTAGAGACCACTTTTTTCACAGAGGAGAGCAGCTTACCTTTACACATAGGAGAGGTCCCAGTGTGATACTGATGATGCCCCTTATGCGACATTATTGCTCTGTTTTCTTCGTTCCTCTTTTTCACATTCCCTTATGTTCATGATATACCTTATACTATATATCTACTTTGGTGCTCTCAATTCGTCAGATTTCGAAAAACGGTGGAGCCTCGCAAACATCCACCAGCCGTTCCGTCTTTGTGCGCATTTGGTGAGTCCCTTTCCGGAATCGCTCCTCGTTTCAACATTTTCCCCATTGACCGCCTCTTAAATTACGATACGTAGACAGGTCGGGGTAAATCTCAAGACGGTCGTCTCGCCTAACATACAACCTCTTTTCGAATAGAATTAGCCGGGATGGAGTACGCTGCAAAACCCGCCAAAATACGAGAAAGTTGATTGCTGATTGTTTGTATATTCTACTCCGATAAGAAGAGTCTACCCCTAGCAAATACATTTGTATCCAGATAAGATTCGAAAGCCCTATAAGCTTCATGACGAGAAGAAGTTGGAGAGAAAAAATAAATGCGTGCGCTACTTGAGCGCGGCACGCGCTTCGACAAACCTTTTCTTGACCAAAGGATGTTCAGCGTGGAAGAAATTTCGAGACTCTAAAGTATACATATATTTCACATTTTGAGTGCTGAAGCCGCTTAGAAGGGTAAGATCGCCTCTCATAGCCATTTTCCCTCTCTCATGATATTGTTTGCTAGAAACTGTAAAATCGGAGCAATATCGCAAATTTTGGTCGGAAAAAGTACAAATTTCAACCCGAAACTCTTTAAGAAGAGCCATTCTAAAAGGATGCGGCTGAGGGTCAAAGATTTTTTTAGGGATATGATCTGAAAACTACGGTGCGCCTGCTCACGAATGGGAAAAGATAAGACTGGCGCTGAGGGAGTGTTCGCGACTTTATCCAAGATTCCAAACCCTAAGAATTTTCCGGACCACGATGTGATGAGTTGCTGGATATAGTTCATACTGGAAAGGAAAGCCCGCTTTCATAACACACCACTACCGCCTCTCGTAAGAAACCATTGAAAAAATCTCAGGTTGGGATTTCTCAAGAAACTCTGCGTGCCGCCGTTGATGAGTAGCCGAAGCATCACTGAGCTATAATTAGTACAGGAGACGGCTATATAAGATGACCTTGTGTTCATTTTGTAGATGTGATGCATAGTAAATCACCTCACATAAATTCATCATGTATCAATATGAACTGCGGTTTCTGTAACCCAATTATTAGGTATGTGCATTAATTTCCGCCGCCGAATTCCAGGGGCCGTTGCGCGAACCATGTTAGAGGCTTACCGGTGGAACCTGTCATATTCTGTAAGATAAGGTATTGGCTACCCACATGATGGCAGACAGATCAGTTTTTCTCCAAAATCTTGTTGCTCTCAGTCATAGAACGTGATGGCCCATTTTCCCTGGGGCCCTTCCCCTGCTGTTTGATTTCAAGAAACCTGGCATTGAAGCCCACAAGATGCTTCTATGAAGGACAAACTTTATGTGAAGGAACCTGTTGAGATGGTTTCACTTTACTCGAAAGCTTGCAACGAAAGCGGAATGTTCATTGCCAAAAAGTTATGCTGTGTCTGCATTTAGTGGCGGGCAGATACACGCTTCCGGGATGCCGAAGAAGTGCCAAAATGAGTGGATAACAGGATTGCCTAAGAAGATGGAGACTTTCTAGATCCGGAGTCAACAAGATACCAGAAAGATGGCAAAAAGTTGCAGCTAACGATGGGCGATATATTCGTCAATAGACGTTCGAATTTAATTTTGTAATAAATATGTTTTTGCACGCAAAAAACGGAGGAAATTAATGCACACACCCAATATTTTGTTACCATATTTATGGCGCACCCTGTATATATATTATATATATATTTCTTTATATAAAAAGTTTTTGGAGTTTATTCTTTTAAACAACTACCTTAGCATAAATCAACGTTTTCACATCTCTGGGAATGCTCAGATCCCCTCATCATGAGTGCCGAACCTAGTCGTTTTAGCCGTTCCAACTTACGATTCTTTCTCCTCAATGCGATGTATCCACCCGCACGATCTATGCCTTTTCCTAGCTTCCAACTCGGAATTCTTATTTCATTGTTCGTATATGGCACTCACTTCAACTGGACATCTCTTTTTTCTGCAGCTTTATGCTCTGAGAGAATGCCTAAGCCATACCGGGTCTACAATCGAAGCTCGAGGATAAGCATACTGTAAGGGATGGAAATGTTGATTCTTCCCCTCGCTGCCGCCTCATCATGAGTGCCGTCAACAATCACTTACACAACGTCGCACAAGAACGCTATAAAAGCGGCTGATTCGAGGCGGCCGGGTTGACTTGCCCATCGTCGTCGCCGGGGTACATCGCCCTATCCGTATGGCCACCTCGTTCTGACCCTTCTCCTGTTGTTATATTTGTAATGTTGTCAGTAACAAATATGTATAAGCAAGACTCGTATATAACAGAAGAACTATCCGCCCGCTACACCATCAGACGTAGGCCTAGCTAACCTATAATCTGGGGTATGGGTAATCCACCCAATACTGAGTGGGCGCGACGAGGAGTGCAGCGGAATTCGCGGTGATTAAAACGACTCTGGCGCCTGTCATTGGTGCACATGTTTTGAGTCGTTCAGAACACCACGAATTTCGTCTCGTAGTTTGCCGTGTATATCCAGAATTGGGTGATGTCCCGTCCCCCTGTAATCTGATATGCCAACGGCAACAGAACTCTAGCGTACGTCTCTTTACTATCTGACGAATTCCTTTTTTCCAGCCATCTTTCATTTGTCCTCATATTTGAGCTTCGAAATTTGTTTCGTTGGATGTTGCGTAAAGACAAAACGTACGTTCCGTCGGAGAAGTCGGAGATGAAAATGGAGTTTTGTATTGGGTCGTTCTCTCCGCCGATTTTCGAGTCATCTTTGAAAGGGAATTTCTAGGAGACAAAATCCATTCTCTGAACAAAATATCGTTTATTTTGATCAACGACTGTTCGCCACTTTCCCATCTGCTTCTTTATCTCACTTTCATAGAAGGTTCTGGACTTAGAATCGAAAAATCCTCTAAGGTGCTTTTTGCAGTCCTCAGTAGATTGAACGAATTTCCATTCAAAAGTTTTTGCAGAAACTTAAAAAGTGGTAGTCTGATGGCGCTATGTCTAGACTATATGGCGGGTGTGGTGGTCTGACATCCCACCCAAGCTTCAGCAACTTTTGACGAGTGGTCAAAAATACGTGGGGTCTGGAGTTATCCTGTTGGAAGACAACGCCATTACGATTGGCCACTTCTGGGCGCTTCTGGTCTATCGCTGCCTATAAATTCTTCAGCTGAGAACAGTACCTTTCTAAAGTCATTGTACGACTATGCGGCAACAGACCATAAAAAAATTATTCCACTCCAATTTCACAAGCGACACAGCACAATCTTCCTCACCTAGATTTTGGCTTTTGTAGCCGTTTGTGACGGCTCGCTGGGGAGTTTCCACGATCGTTTCCGCTCCACGCTGTTGTTCGCGACCCACTTTTTGCCCTCATTTTTCATACATTTTAGGAACAGCTCATTTCTGTTCCGTTTAGCAACGAGTCGCGCATGGAGGCGCGGTCCATCACATTGTGCAGTTCGTAAGGTACCCAAACATCAAGGCGCTTAACAAAACCAAGTTCCAGCAAACGATCATGAATGGTTGATTTCGGAACATCCAGTCTTCTTCCTATCTTACGACTAATGATTTGCCAATTCGTTACGATTACTATTTTGATTTTATCGGTTTAAACTGCTGATAGCCTTTCTGAGCGTTGCCGACTTTCAGGGGTGCCGACCCAGTTTAAATTTTGGAAATCACTCGCGTACTGTACGTTTCCCTAGGGCATGCCTATCCAAACCGACCGAATCTTTCTCACGGCTTGAGCCCCATTCTTACCCTTGCGCTAGAAGAAAAGCATCAGGCACCGGAAATGTACGCGATTATCCTCAAATTTCACACGAGTTGTGCTTGCGGTTCAGTGGTTCTATAGTAGTTACTCCGGTGATTACGGAGTGAAAATACAACAAATGGAATAATAATTGCGGTTTTTATGAATGCACAAAAAGATAGTAAATAAGTCATCACCTTAAATAGCACAGAACCTTCGTCTTCCCCTTGACGTTGTTAGAGGTAGACGTGGGGACCACGCTTTTGTGGTCCCGCTTGACCCCGTCTCATTCATGGGTGTGGGTTAAGTTAGGGAGTCATCTCAGACGGTGAGACGACGAGATAGTTATGGAGATCGTCGCCGTAGACGACGATGCTCCGCCGGCAAGAGTTTACAGTTCTATGGGGCTTAACTGGGCATATATACATGACAGAAATGACATGTTATATCTACAAGTGCCAGTTGGACAGATGGTTTCTTGTGTTGTTGAATGGCTGCAGACGTATGACAGTGGCTGTAAGGTACCATGGGCGTCTGGCAGTTTCTACTCTTCTCGCCGAAGGCGTCATCATTGTGAAACAACGAGAATCAGTATCAAAATGAAGAAGTCATCACGAGTCGGAGGAGATAAATGCATAATGTGCTTTTCCTCGGCAATCTTTTTACACCTGCCACTTTTTATGATTGAGTGGAAGTTTGCGCCGTGTTAGAGCTGCTTTAAAACCCATACATTGTACCAATCGTTAGCATTACTAAACCTTTGCCGTAGGAAGAGAATCCCTCCCTAGGGTTTGGGTGCATTTGGGGGGGTGGGGGGCGAACAGATATAGTTGTTTTGTTCAATGGTTGTATTGATTCAACAGTCACATAATTTTTTATATCATAGTTATAATATTCGCGTAAGTAATATGTATAGTGTTAAAAACATGCTTGGATAATTTATGGAAGTGGAGTATGATCAAATCCGTTTTGGTTTCCTCCGTTTTTGAGTATGTAATTTGGAGAACAGCAGCACAGCAATCGACCAAAGTTAACCATGCCAGTGCCTCGAAGATTTGGATATTCGAATTGCTTCACCAGTTGCTGTTAACTCCTGTAGCCAAAATGTGGATGGCGGAGGTTAAACAGCGTTTGAACACACCGTTGCCATAGTAAGCTTAAGCTTGACAGAATAGCACTAATAAGTAACGTTCAGTATAACTTTTTGCCTTTGTTTTTCGACTGATAAATCATAAATATGATCATTATCAAGGTATGGGTTCACGTGGACGCCTTGTTTTTATTGTCTTGCTTGCTCGCTGTTCCGTTGAGCTTTGTCAATACTGTAAGGGATAGGAAAGGTACAATTTCCCACATACATAAGATTTAAAAGCCTATAATTGATCGTCTTATACTTTGCCTGACGAGCGAAACGACCATTGAGCCTGCTAATGAGGTCACTGCAATGAGACAAAGAGTGGTGGTGAGGACCTTGTCCGTGATTCCCTAAGGAGCCTTTGTAAATGCTTTGTGCATGGATTGAGCTTCGTTGACCTAATGTTTTCTTGAGCGACCTACTGATACTAGTTTGGTTTCGTAAAGGTGGTTCCATTTCGCATAGGCGAAGTCGATATCCGACTCTACTGCGCATTGACCCCTTTGACATTTCTGGTCTTTTTTCCACAATATATCCGCAATAATCGGCGAGAGTTTCTCCTAGTTCACTTTTACCTTGTGAGCTTAGCATGTTTTTCGCTGTCACATTATTATCGGGCGACAGGCAGGGATAATAGGTGTCCACAAGAGCCGTCATCTCGTAGAATGTCTTGGGCTTGGTAGCTTTATAAGCAACTCTTTATCGTACAAAGTAGGCTCAAATATAGTCTTCGCAACATGAAGGCCTGAAGGAGTTCTTGTCATGGAATTTCGACTCAATATAAGTTCATGATGAAGGTCTAGCCCTACTAAAATGTGGGGGTGTCGATGTTCCCCTCTGGGCTACGAGTTTGCCAAGAAAATATTGTTTTCTTTCAAAAAATCAGTATCCATACTAGTGAGCTTGGCGCTAGGAAATCCGTTCGTAATCCTTGGTTTAGTTCACATCATCAAGTCGAGTTCGTCTCCAAACGCATTGCCAACTTTTGCAGCCACTAATTGACTTTGAAAACTATCAGTATGTCCACCAATACCCGACATTGTGCATGTTTCGGTTGCGGACTTAGGGAGATTGAACCGTTCAAAAATCCCTCTTCTATGGCTGTCTTTTGGGCCCCAGAATCGAAAAAGAAGAGTACTTTTTCGTATTTCTGCTTTCTATAATTCCATAAGTTCCCTTCGGCAGTCATTAGGACAAGCTGAGATGTTTTGCAGAATTGTTCTACATTCAGGGTTGATTCGGTTCCCTTCCCCATATGAGCATGAGTATAAGATAAGTTTCCGCTCTTGTCGAGCCCATACTGATTTCCTTGAAGGTTATTAGCGCTGCTCCGCTGATAGGACTGAGGCCTAAATGGCTCAGCTCTGTGATTCTATGGTGCAGGATTACGGGTATTACGGTCCAGTCTCGAATTCCGTTGACTTGTGGAAATATTCTGCCCGTCACTCATGCTCTTCAAGCATAACGATATGTGGCGCTTTGACCAAATCGGGAACAATCTGCTCTTTGACAGTCAAAGTTGTTATGACTTGTAGAACAGCACTTTCAGCACCTGTTCTCATCTTTTAGGACTCTGATCGGCGACGATTTTGATCCGTTATCGCCCCACAGCTCAATGATGAGTTGCTATTCCTGTGGCAGAAAATACACTTATCGCTGTTTTGGGGTCATGAACGATCACTCATATCAACCCGGTTAGGTTCGCTAGCGTGGCCTAATCTACACTCAACATATTGTTTGCGCTAATCTCTCCCTTTAACTGGGTGATCAGGTTCTAGATTGTTTGTTGGTCTTTTGATTGACCATTTATCAATAAGGGCTTTACATGGTCCCGCGAGAACTCTGCCAGTATGGTTTCACACCATATTGGCTCGCATCTTTTCCGCACTACATACCCTGCGAAATCATTTGGTTCACTAGCACCTGAATGTTGTCGAACAAAACTGAGCATCTTTCAGCTGATTCAGGGGCAGGCTTCATATTGATTACCTTTTGGACGATTTGCGCTCTATTTGCGGGTTGATTGAGGTAGTTCTTGTAAAGAGTTTCTGTTATCTAGTCATTATTATTGTCAGTCATCTGCAATTAGCCTTATGCCCTTGATTGATTTTGGGCTTTACCTGCTAGACTCTCTTTGAGTAGGAGGATTTTTTTCATTGTGTCCGAATCAGAACTGTTGTGTACAAGTGTCTCGAACATTGCCCAGTATTCTGAAAAATCTTCAGCACCACCGTGATATTTCGGTAGCCACACTTGCGGGGGCTTTACAGAGCGACAGGTCTTTTGCGGGAATGCTTGCGCTGTATTTTCTCCTACGACAATGTTTTGTGGGGTGCCCTTCTCCGAAATAATATCGGTATTCCTTCCTGAGTTGTCTTCAGGGCACACTTTTATAGATTCCCTCCCTTTCACATCAATCGATTGTAGGTTTAGGGCACTGTTCGAAGTGCAACCTAACTCGATAGCCATTCTGTCCCAAGCACATCTCACATCATCTAATCTTGCCTCGAGCATGTAACCGAGCCTGTCAGCGTCGGTCATTATCGAGTGGATGTTAGACTCTTCCTCAATTTGTTCTATTTCGAGCAATATGTCCTTGGAGGAGTGAAATAGTGGACCTACAGTTTTCGTAGGAGCCCTTATCTACGATGGAGAAGTCGGATCTAGAAATGTAGGCACCATAACGTGCTGCCAGGTCTTTTAGGGTGCTGGCGCTTAAGATAATGGGTTTTTGTAAAAATAGAGTGCCATTATTATGTGTTTTAGATAAAATTTCTCTTATATTTTCCGTATAAATGTGTGATAGAACCTCGTTCGATCCTATTTATTATACAGAACCATGTTCGATGCAGCTTGATTAGCTTTCGAAAATTATAGAACCACGTTCGATTCCATTTCAATTCAACTGGTTTCTTTTTGGCTTGTTTAGGCCGTTGCACCAAAAATGTGCTGGAGGTTCAGTGGTTCTATAGTAATTACTCCGGTGATTACGGAGTGAAAATACAACAAATGGAACAATAAGTGCGGTTTTTGTGGTCTTGATCCCGTATCATTATCGTGGGCTAAGTTAGGGAGTCGTCTCAGAGGGTGAGACGACGAGATAGTTATCGGGATCGTCGCCGTAGACGACGATACGTGTTCTGTCCAGACATACATTGAGGAATGTCAACAGAACTTGAACCGAGATATAAGGAGGGTCTTACCCTTTCAGAAAATGAATAGTTTCATGAGTTTAGGTTCTTGTTCTTCTTATCTTTTGCACGAAAGCTGATGAACCCTGGGTGTCGAAAATCGGCGGAAACTTTCTGGATAACCCAATATTTCACGCAACGGTATTCCGCAAGACGGATCCCGAACATTTCGGGATCGCTCGATGCGGTTGCGTCGCTGCCAAGCCTCGACGACCGGAAGGGAGTTACCGCCTTTTTCCGGATCTTTTTTTGATGTCCCACACGCTCAACCCACCGGAAGCACAAAATAAAAGGGTTTCTTTTTTGGTAAACAACAGTCCTCAGTCATCTATTCAATGAACATTATCGATGGTTCAGTGAGAAGAGTATAATTAGATGGGACTTCAATTGCCCATACAATCTTAGCATAGGGGCTTCAGCACCAACTAGACTTCCTTGCCAAGCGTTGCGTGACAGAATAGGAAACAAAAGTGGGGAAAGGTTAAGTCGTCACAACCCAAGATAAGTAACCCCACTCCCTCCAGGGCGCGGAGGCGACCCACATGCATTTGGTTTAAACCAGGTTCGACAAACGAACAGGAGCGGCAACGATTATCTAGCTATGATGACAGGCCGAGGACAGTGGCACTCTCTACAAGACTCCGATTGCTTTTCCGTCCACAACTTCGTTCATTCATGCGATGCGATGCGACTCGTAGCTAGGCAATCAGGTTACGTTGTATATGTCACAAGAAGCATATCACTTATCACTTTTTTGGTGGAGCCTCTTTAATAAGATTAGGATCCCTAGCAAGCAGTCGATAGCTTAAATCCATCATGCCATCAGCTAATGGTTGCCATACATTTTAGCTCTTTCTACGCCTAACGGAGGGGCATTCTTATTGCTTAATTCTTACTTGAATATGTGTTGACACTTGAAATGTATGAACAACTGTTATTACCCATCCACGGTCATTGTGTAAAATCGCCAGCTCTTTCCTCTACTCGAACATTCTCTGCGTCCTTACTCGAACATTCTCTGCGTCCTTACTCGAACATTCTCTGCGTCCTGACAGCGAAAGTTTAGAGCGCAGAGAAAATTGTCCTGGATGGAGGGCACAAGGGGGAGGATGGAAGTCCCAATAGTTAGACAAGCACAGCAGTTAAAGATCGGATCAAACGGGAGGGCGACAGACAAGGGCAGAAAAACAGGAGCAGTCGCCGTAATTAAAGGGCCCTAGTTCAAGTAATCCGTAGGCGCACTATTTCCCATTCCAGGCAGAAACGAAAATTCAGTACGGGCATTTGGCTTCACAGTAATCCCCTAACTTACCCACCACACACCCCATTGTCCTTTTCCCTTTTTCGACGCGTCGTATATGTGACGTTGCGTATTAAAGTGGGATTATGCCGCGCCAGATTACTGTAAGAGGATGTTACTTATTTACCACGGTAGCAGTCTGCACAGAAACGAAAATTCAGTATCGGCACTGGGTATGTGTACGAATGTGCGTCCGAGGATGCGCGGCAAATTGCGCGGCGAAGTTCCTAATGGTTTGAACGAGTTCGGCGCCTGTCATTGGGGCCCAAATTTCAAATAGACTGGATTAGGAGGATCATCCGACCCTACTAAACTACACTACTTCGAGTTTGTGCCCCGAAAATGGGCGCCGCAGTCGTACAAATCGTCACGAACTTTGCCGCGCAATTCGCCGCGCGCACCCTCGGACGCATGTTCGTACCGTCCCCATCGGCACTCGGCTCTTACAGTGACCCCCTTGCTTGCCCACCATCCACCCCCGCGTCCTTGCCCAAGGCCCCTTTTCTGCGCGTCGTATATATGGCAGGTGAAAATTTGGGTGTTAACACGTGCCGGATTACTGTAAGAGCCGAGTGCCGTACTGTCCCCCCAAGGAAATGTTTGCGGAGGGCGCGAACGTTCGAATGGTGTTTTCGCCTTCGTACTGTGTCAAGATTGTTGCAATGGCTGCTTTCATAGCCCGCCGGCCGGCCGGGGGGCTATGAAAGCAGCCATTGCAACAATCTTGTTGGGTTGAGGGGTTGAAAATAAACAACCTACGAAGGGGCGTGGACTGTTTGCCTTACACTGTCTGCCTCCCTCCTCCCCCCTAGCACTGCCTCCGCCGGCACGCACGCCGGCGCGCCGGCCGGCCGGCGGACTATGAAAGCAGCCAATGGAGCAAAGTTTTCTCCCACATACAGGTGAAGAACCGACAGCCCTCGATAATCACGTGATGTTTTCCTCTGCGACCTTACCTTAGTCAGAGCTTACAGAAGCACGACCCCATTGACTCCGCACCCTGGGGGGGGCCTCCCTACCCAAGGCGGAGGATGAATCTACCCCTAAAATTGCGCTAGGGCCCGATGGGCATGTGAACCATTACCCCGCTATTCGACTGAGCGCTTCTTCCCCTGATTTCTGCTGCCGAATTCATTAAGTATTGCTCCGATTTCATTCTACTGCTGCAACCAACTACCGATTTATTTATATTGCTGCAATTGTTACTGTGGAGCAGCTGAGGTTTTGAATAAGCGGCTTTTTCTTTCTAGACTTACACCAGTTATCGTGAGCATGTTGCATCATGATCCTGGTGTGATTTAAGAAGGGAACCGAAATTATTTCTTTCAGCAAGTAGTTTTTCGGTTGATTTGTATAATTTTTCATATCCTATTACATTTTGTTCTTTGTTCACCCGGCTATTCCTGTCAAGGAAGAAAGTGGCCGCGTGACGCTAAGTTACGTTGTAGTCTTTACTAATTTTATTCTTCAGTTTTGCGCTTAGTTCTCAACCTCTATCCTAAATTGGGTGTCATCAAGTGTTGTATTAGGTTGAGTCATAAGTCCTCGGACAATGTGATTGTGATGAATTCCAGAGATCATAACTCGGGAGGAGGTGACGAAAATGGACACGCGTGGCATCGTTAGATAGGGTATAAAAAGCTCTTCCAAATACTTTCTAACGCATACACCTGACCGTTTCCTGCGCTCGAGCGTGAGGGGAGAAAGTGCCATGTCGGCGCGGCAGTCCATGTCATACTGCCTCGAAGCATGATGCACCCTCGACCAAGCTTTCACACCTTGCCGATTGACTTCAATCCACGAATAAGTGCGGACTGACTCTTCAAGAGTGACTGTCAGTTCACTAGTAGTTTGGTACGGATTGGCTTCCACTTGGCTCCGCAGCACGTCCAAATCCAACTCCATTTAGCGTCCAGGTCTTCATCTTCGATGGAATAGTCGTCCAACGTGAACTTCGAGTGCCACTTGTAAATAGTGCATTGAGCAGGAGCAACCTTCTTGTAAACTTCCTTCATACGTCTATCGATCTCCGCGTGTTCTTGACCGAATAAAAAAGATGGTGTTGCGACGTCTTGAAAAATGGGGCATGGTTGCAGGAATGGAAACAGTTAGGTGTGTTCTCCAGTGAGGATTCGGAAGAGATTTCCATTTTCTATCTAACGATGCCACGCCTGTCCACTTTCGTCACTTCTTTTCGGAGTTATGATCTCTAGAAGTCATCACTATCACTTTGTCAAGGGGCTTATCACTCAACCTAATAGTTGCAACCATGTACCTTCTACGTTCGCATTTTGCTCTTCATTTTTAGAGGGAATCTTACCTCAAAACAGGGCCTGCGAATCTTTGCGTGGAAGAATCACTTCTCGCCTAAGTGTGAAAACCCGATGCCCACCGTGCTGTCCACATCTTTTAAAGGCGAGTGAAAAGTGTATAGTTGGACATGTATGATGATGGCAACAGAAGGGTCCAGTGTTCAGAGGAAAAACTCATTGTCGAATAAGAACTTTTCGTATATCATTGGTCGAACTGGTGAGAAATAACTCGACGGAGTGAGGTGCTTCGATGCGGCCGACTTGGTGATGGGTATATCGACTAAATGTATATCAGTACTGATGCCGAGGAGTAAATATTAGGAGATATGAAGCATCATAGAATAAGGGTTGCAGTGTTGGGTAGATGTGTTGAGGAAGATTGTGTACGTGCAGCAACTCGCGTAATGAAGTTCCGGAGCCGAGAAGTATTTCGAAGAAGTGTGAAGGTTGGAAAATGGAAGAATTGGTACGTATCGATCAAATACTAAGGAATGGATTGGTGCTTGTTTGGTTCTAACGACCTCTCCTCATAGTGCAAATGTTGGTCTTGAAAGAAAGTACTGCAAAAACGGCGAACTAGCCCAATTCTCCCGCCGAAAGGTATTTGATGACTTTTCACGAACTTCTTAACACAATACCACTTATTCATCTGAAAACTTCTCAACACAATACCACTTATTCATCTGACATTTTGCATGAGAATTTGATTTGTTTGTGCCATTTTGCTCTATCGGCTTCACTTTCTTACTGTTCCCTTCATTTATTTATTTTTTACACAATTGATAAAGGTATTGAAGCAGTATTATAACACTGTAATACTCGCATTCAATTAAGGTCACTTTGTAATAGGTGCGCGATGATTGGATGCGCGTTCCTAAGTTTCCACAACCCTCAAAAAGCATTTCGTAGAACATACTTACTTTTGCTACTTCCTTGAAGGCACAGTTCACGATAATTCAATGGGCGGGAACGTCAATGGCTTTTCCGCCTCTCGATCGATGTCACGTCATCAGGTCAGACGAGTGTCGAGTCAATAAAGATTGCAAACATTCGTTCTAGGACCCACACACAATCAACAGGTCGTCGAGTGATGAGGCGGTCTTTTCCTCCCGTTCTTTTTCCCTCTGTTATTCTTTTTGCTGCCGCGATCACTTGTTTAATTTCCCACTCCTAGAGGCTGAAAAAGGGGAGCTACTTCTGCTGTTACTAGGGTTAGTTGTTTACTTATGCTTATAAGTGATTGAATTTTTGGATACCATAGTCTGTTATTCGTACCAGGGCCCACACGTACGCAGTGAGACACGTTGTATAGCTCGCCCACACGCCACACTCTTCATTTTCTATTCTCATTTTCGTCCAGCCCCCTGTTTACCGATTTTTCGAAGCCTTTTTTCACTTTGGAAACACCGATTCACGCAGTTTCTCCACCTTCAACGCACTATTTTCGATCTTTTCTTCCATTTTTAATCATAATCTGGATTACCCAAATTATCGTGAACTGTGCCTTTGAGCGCTCTGAGGCTAAAGTTCCCCTCCACTTTCTTAGAGTGCTTCCCGGGACAAAAACCCACACTCTCTACGAAGTCCGGTTCATCTAATCGAAAAAGACGAACTTCGCATGCCAATGTAACATTTCCCAGTCGTTACTGAATGCGTAAAATACTGCGCTACGTATCTGACGACCCACGGCAAAAATAATATTTCCTTTCCTGGGGAGACTCTCCTGTTCCCTACCCGGGGCGTTATGCATACGGCCCTGAATCCTCGTTTCTGTGCAGCCTGCACTTACGTACTATTAGACTATTAGCAAGTAACGTAAATCTACGCTTACTTTTATCCATTTTTTTTTGGGGGTGGGGGAGGGGGAACGGAACTTACGTGCGTCCGAGGACGCGCGCGGCAACTTGCGCGACGAAGTTCGTAACGATTTGTACGACTCTGGCACAAACTTGAACTAAAATAGCTTAGTAGTGTCAGATGATCCTCCTAATCTACTCTACTTCAAACTTGGGCCAGCATGATAGGCGCCATAGTAGTTCGAATCGCCACGCACTTCGCCGCGCAATTTGCCGCGCACATCCTCGGACGCACGTAAGTTTTGGGGACTGATTGTTGTGTTGGTTTCATGTGTTTGAGGATTTGTTCTGGCATAGGCCAGAACCCGCGGTCACCCCCGCTCCTTAGGGGCGGGGCTTAAGGAACAGACTTCTCTTGCTCACCACCCGCAACTAGGGTGTTTGATTGGTCGTTAATAAATATATACCACTGAACCATCGTGTTTTTACTCGTTCGTTCGTTACTAGAGAGACAACAATCTCTCTGTTTCCATAAAAGGCGCCACCCTTCCGCCTAGACACCACACTTTTTGGTGCATCGGCTAAAGCCGTTATAAGGTCAGCAAATCGCCTGTCCTTGGGACTCAGTCAGCCCAAAAAACCGCAAACAACAGCTTTGCGAAGAACAGCGTTATTGCGTTGTTGTTGGTTGAATCCCTAGTCGAATTTAACAGACGTATCTCATTTTTCGCTCGAAAGCAGCGAATTACTTGCTGATTCCTTCGGACTTAGCTTATCTTTTCCTTGTTGAGAACAATCGCTCGAAAGCAGCGTTTACTTGCTAAATCACAGCAAGTACGTTATCGCTAATAAAACAACCGCTCAACAGCAGCGAGTAAGTAAAGGAAATAGTAAGTAGAGATATCATTATGGCACTCTACTTTTACAAAAAACCAATTATTGCTAGCGCCACAGCCCTAGCCACTCTGTTACAAAAATATCAGTGCTACGGAGCAAACCTAGAGTATCCGGAGAACGAGGAGGAACTTTACGAGAAAGCTCTGGCAAACGTTACCCTTTTATCGTCAGCAATTAGTCGTATAAGGACCGCTGTCGAGACTATTCATGAAAGAGTCGATAAGATAAAGAATCATTATGCTAATGCAAAAAAGACTGATCAAAAAGAACTCATTATAGAAGTACAAGAAATTGAAAGAGAATCTCAATATCCACAACACTTAGCAAGTGCTGAGGCTTTCATTCACATACTGGACGCTCAGTTAACTGAGGCTAAAGTAAATTTAGCAAAAGCTCAAAGGAAGCTTAAATTACCTTCCGCTAATAATGACAGTGAAGGTTCGTCAACTCACAATAGTAACCGAACAAATTGGTCTCAAGGAAACTTGGAGGAGTCGAATTCTGAGAGCACCTCCAGGATGCGGTCAATCAAACCGCTCAATATCAGCCTGCCGAAATTTTACGGTAGCGAAGAAGAATTCCCAGAGTACTGGGCAGTTTATGAATCCCTCATTCACTCAAGCAATGACCTGAGCACAATTGAGAAGATTGTTTTACTCAAAGACAGCTTGAGAGGGAAGGCCGAAAGAGCCATCAAAGGAATACAGCCGATAGCGAAAAATTATGAGTGGATTGTACAGACTCTCAAAGACAAATTCGGCAACCGACCGGTCAACAGGTCAAAAATAGTGCAGAAACTCTTCGACTTGAAAGCTGCCGCACACAATGCAAAAAGCTGTGATGACTGCTTGGACTCTATCAAAGCACTTGTGAACCAAATGGTCTCCACGGACTATGACATCAGAGCCAATAGCGAACCTATGTGGACTGAAACAATAATAAAAAAGTTCCCTTGCACAGGATGTCCTAGCAAAATATCAGGACGACAAAAATATTACAATAGGGAATCTCATAACCCTGTTGGAAAAGAAATATCTTCCAAACTCTTCGTCGAGACACATTGGGGCTCCAACAGAGAGTATACCAAGGAAACTAAGTCCACTAATGAACCTAGAGCACAAAACCAAAGGTTCACCCAAACCTGCGTCTTCTGCGGACGCAACAATCACCATTCTGCACTGTGCAGAACAGTCACCGATATCCAAATAAGGCGCGATATCGCCAAGGAAAAACGTCTCTGTTGGAAATGTTTCAACAATAACCACTCAAGCAATCAATGCAGCAAGCCTAGTTGTCCCAGCTGTGGCCAAAAACATCACCAAAGCATATGTCTGGCGAGCAGACCAGCCGGCACCAATGTCAGAGCCCCACCGGCAAATCCCAGGCCAGCTAGAAATGAGTCTAATCAACAGAACTATGGCAGCAGACCACAGCAGTCTGATACCAGGCCTTACAACCGTTACAGCAATGATGCTAGGAGAACACAACAGACCAACACACAGGTCACTCAATTTGAGCAGGATTACGACCGCTCTACGATCGACACCAGTAAAAATGAACAACTGATTCTTATGACAGCAGAAGGCAACCTCTGGGATAACAGAAGCGAAAGATTTGAAAAAGTGCTCTTCTTCTTCGATACTGGAGCTCAGAAAACTATAATTGAAGAAAACTTGGCAGATGATTTTGAGCTCCCAAAGCTCTCTACAGAGACCTGCATGTCAGGCATAGGAGGACACGTAGAACGATTCAGTAGCACAACTGTGCCTCTGAAAGTTCAAACCGCATACGGAAAAGAGGTGTGCTCTACTGTACAGACCAAACCAGTCATAACTGGAGGATTCTCTTCAGTCAAGTTAACTCAGCAAGACGCCAATTTCCTCGAGCAGCACCAAATCTGCATCGCAAATTCAAAGTTCCAAGAAGAACAGCAAGTCCCCAAAATTTTAGTCGGACTTGACAGATATTATGACTTAGTTATAGAAGATGAAGTTCCACAGAGCACCCCTTCAGGATTGCGTATTGCAAAAACCCTTTTCGGGCCAGCAATTTATGGTCGCGGCAAGTTAGATAGTCCGGCAGGAAGCCAGCCTATTTCCTTCGGATTGACGGCTATTCATGAAGGCTCGGAGAGCCAAATGTTAGAGAAACTCTTTGAACTTGAGGGCCTCGGAATTTCTTCCGATGACGGTGCTTCGGACGATAAAGTTCAGCAGTATTTCGAAGACTACTCAAACTCAATATCGTTTGATAATGGCTATGTCACAGCAGCATTTCCCCTAAAATGCAATGTTGCACAATTAGAGGACAACTATTCTGTCGCTATCAAACGACTGGCATCTCTTCAGAATCAGTTAAAAATGCACAGCGACCAGGCGTTCTGGTATTCTAAGATCCTTAACGACTACGAAAACCAAGGAATCATCGAACGAGTTTTCGAAAAAGATCAAGATGCTGTAGGCACATACTACATGCCTCATTCAGCCGTTTGGCGGCCCCACAAGGCAACACCCCTGAGGATAGTATTTGATGCCTCATCTAAGAAAAGGGGACAGTTCTCGTTGAATGATGTCATTCACAAAGGCGAATCATTCGTGAACAAAATCCATGACATCCTCATTTCAAGTCGCTTCAGCAAATACTTGTTACTCTGCGACATCGAGGCCGCGTTCACACAGATTAGGCTTAAAGACGTACACAAAGACTTATGCCGCTTTCTCTGGGTAAAAGATACCACTAAGCCTATTATGAGGTCAAACATAATAGAATACCGCTTTAATCGCTTACCATTCGGTATCACTGCGTCACCCAGTGTACTAAATATGGCGCTCCTAGCATTCTTACGCTCGGAAGGGACCGAGTTATCAGCAGAAATAAGCAGAAATCTATATGTAGACAACATTCTACTCCAAGCACAAACTGAAAGGCAGGCTCTTCAAAAATACGAAGAGTCGAAGACCTTGTTCTCAAAAATCGGTATGAATCTCCGAGAGTACATTTCTAACTCAAACAATGTCAACATGGCCATACCAAAAAACGACCGGGCTCCATCTGGCGAAATGAAACTTCTTGGCGTTCATTATGATACGGAGAACGACCGCTTCACCGTAAAGACAAACTTCGAAATGAAGACGACGCTGACGAAAAGAGATATAGTTAGCCAAATAAATTCTGTATACGACCCGCTCGGTGTTGTTGGTCCTCTATTAATTGGACTGCAATCTTTAATGAGGGAAATCTTTATCAGGCATCCAAGTTGGGATGACCGTATCTCAACAGAATTTCACAAAAAATGGAATACGTTATGTGCAGCAGTCAACAACGCTGAGATAACAATCCCAAGAGTTCTTAGCGCAGAGAATAAATCTTTCAAAGATGCTTGCTATGGGTCTTTGCGGATGCAAGCAAGGAAACTATAGCGACATGTTCCTACATAGTTTTTTAAGACAAAACAACTTCCCTCTTGTAAGTGGAAAAACCAAGTTGTCGCCAAAGAAAACACCACAAACCATTCCCAGGTTGGAACTTCTAGGAATACTTATCGCTCTTCGTCTTGGATGTTCTATCCTAAGGACGAATAACTACCTCATTCGAGAAATAGCAATTGTGAGGGATAGCGAAATAGCACTGTGCTGGTTGAAGTCAAACCGAAAATTGCCACTATTCGTAGCAAACCAACGCGACCGAATCACGGCATTGAAAGCTAGCCTTGAAGACAAGAAATGCAACGTGCAATTCATGCATGTGCCCACCAACCTAAACCCCGCCGATGCCGGTACCAGAGGACTGAGCTCCAAACAAATATGCGACCATATGTGGATCCAAGGCCCTAAATGGCTGTCGAACAGTAAGACAGCAACGTTGGTCAGGCCAATCGATCAAATTACAGCTCAAGAAAATGAAAGCAATACAATTCACGTTGAGCTGGCAAATGCCACAACATCCAGTCAGGATCAAAACGAAACGTTTATTAACGTACGTCGCTTTTCGTCCCTGAAAATACTGCTACGTACAGTAGCCAAAATAGGGAAGTGCCTTCTCAAATGGGTCAATCGCACCAACGATAAAAACGTGGTCCAAATCAAACTCTGCTGGGCAAACAGGTTCGAAGTAGACCCACAGATATCGGCCCATGATATTCGTACAGCAGAAAGTACTATAATACAGCAGATTCATAAAGGGATTGTCTGCAAAGAACTACAGAAACGATTCCATCATCACAAAATCATACGAGATTGTGATGGGATCGTTAGACATGCATCGAGGCTGCAGAATTCAGTGCTACCCCTAGACGCGGTTTCACCCGTATTTTTACCTCGCGATGTACCTTTCACGACACTGGTCCTGCAGGACATACACAGATCTAATGCACACTGTGGTAAAGAGCATACACTTTCATTGCTAAGAAATCGATTCTGGCTACCGCGCCCATCGAGCTTAATCAGAAAGATCATCGACAATTGCACCGTTTGCAAGCGTTGGCAAGGGTTACCCTTCGGAGCTCCAGAAATGCCACCACTCCCAAATGATAGAGTCAGAGCGAGCAGATCCTCCGCTAACACAGCTTGTGACTTTATAGGTCCATTTATAACAAAAAGTAACGAAAACATGTATGTATGTCTCTATACTTGCCTTACTATTCGCGCTGTGCACCTTGAAGTTGTAGAAAACATGTCAACAGGAGCATTTCTCAACAGTTTCATCCGTTTTGTCTCAAGACGCGGTGTACCATCGCTAATGCGGAGCGATTGCGGCTCTAATTTCAAACTCGGCTCGAAAATGATCTCAAAAATGTTTGAAAACAGCAACAGTGATAACCCTTTGATGTCATACTGTGCTTCTGTCGGTATCAGATGGATCTTCAACCCACCAGCAAGTCCATGGATGGGCGGTGTTTGGGAAAGACTGGTTGGTTCAGTCAAAAAGTGCTTAAATAAAAGTGTCGGTCGTAGAAAACTATCCTATACCGAAATGAGCACAGCAATGGCAAAAATAGAAGCTATCATTAACACTCGTCCTCTGACGAAAACAAATTTGACGGACATTTCCGAAATCCCGTTGAGACCGGTCGATTTCCTTCAAGGAAACATGAAATTTTCACTTCCTTGCCCTGACACCCTCACAAATGATGACGAAGAGTATGATCCAGACTTGATTCAAACAGCAAAACAAGCCAAAGAAGCGTTAGAATCTTCTGAAAGAATTGCTACCGAATTCTGGGAAAGATGGAGCAACGAGTATCTGCTCTGCTTAAGAGATTCGCAGAAACAACATCTCAAACAAAAAAGGCATGTCTCGAGGAATGTTCTTGAAGTCGGAGAGATCGTACTCATTAGCGATGATTTCCTGCCTCGCGGCAGCTGGTCCTTTGGAAAGGTTTGCGAAATAATCACAAGCGCTGATGATCTGGTAAGATCAGCAAAGGTACTGCTACCGAATCGAAAGATACTCCATCGCCCATTAAACAGGCTTTACCCTCTTGAAATAAGAAGTTCTGAGATCCCCGCTCTACCCAAGCCCGTCGAAAGAATCACAGACACTCCTCGGGTGAAACTAGAAAGAAAATCAAAAAACAGAGCCTACAAAGTTATTCGTGAGTTCGAAAATAACCTCGAAGATACGCAAGATATGGTAATTGCAACCGAAATGCAAGTGACACGGTCGACTCATAGGCGACCCATCAATAATAACTCTTCACTATTGCCAATGGCAATGCTCATGGCAATAATGCACTTAACATCAGCAAATGCTACGAGCATCAAATGTCACCACGGAGAGGTAATCATACAGCCACCGAATAACGAGTACAATCTATGTTTCAACAAAGAATGTAGAGCATTCACAAATACAACTTGTGAAATAAGATTCAAGTTACCTGTATCACCAGTGAACGCCAAAGTAAACGTGAACCTGAGTAATACCTTTTTCTCACAATCATTATCATGCGAACCTCCCGAATTCTGCCTGCAATCCAGCAGAATTCTCTCGAAATCGCTACTGGGAAATCCACACTGTTGGCCAATCGGCGCTATAATATCAGTGGCGATAATAACGCTTATCGCTACTGTCACAGTTATGATCATTTCTTGGACGCTGAAGCATCTAGCCCGGTCTAAGAGTCGGTGCGAACCTACCATAATGTGCGAAAGACCAGCAGCATCACGCACAATAGAAATGAACATATTTCATTCATATCGACCGACACCGCTTGGCGGTCGTATTACAGCGGTAGCAGTCGTACTGTTCATGATAGTAGGTTTAAGCAGCGCATGCCAACATGGGCTATCCAGACATCATGCTGAGCTGGTTTGCAACCAGGGTGAAAAGTGCTCTTACGAAATTGGGCGCGAAATTCTTTTCAATAAGTTGCAGAGGAAACAGTGCATCGAAATTCATCTTCGAAATAAAACGGTTGGTACGATAAGTATAGAGGTGAAGGCCGTTCATTTCACCTGCACCAAAACGTCCAAGTTCTTCACAAAGAACACGCAACATAAAATATTCTATTCCCATCGATGTGCAGAGATGGGTTCATGTTCACAAAACAAATGTGACTCGCTGAAACCTAACGAAACAGTTGCAGAACTTCACGGTTCCGGAGTTTACCCAGGATATTCTGCCTGTGATTATTCCAGTAGAGGCTTACTTTCTGGATGCCTCTTACCGACTGCTTCTTGTGTCTTCTATAGGGTAGCTCATATCCCCCTCACAGAAGACATTTATGAAGTATTCGAATGCCAAGACTGGTCTCCGTCCATTCATCTTGAGATCTTGAGCAATATGTTTGGCAGAACAGCACAAGAGCGATATAGCATACTGCCATACCAGACAACAGACGTGAAGATCATGAATTTCACAGCAGTCACTGTGCAGATGCCCTCGCATTCGCCAATGAGTAAAACGTATGCACAGTCGGAAACTGAGACCATCATTCTTCCTGACTCCTTCCAAATACCGGTTGTATGCTCAACACGGTACGAAGCACAAGCGAACTTTAAAAGATGCGATAACAAGATGACATGCAGCTGTAGTAGTGGAACATCTCCCCACATTTGCGAATGCGGAAGAAACTCGATCGGTCATATACGTCCAGAGGAATCCAATCGCTTACCGCTTAAAACCGGTACTATAGAGATGTACACTCAAGGCAACGACGTTGTGGTAAACTCATTTGAGGAAGTAACTCTATATGTAAGATCCAAGATAATGGCAGAGAGCTCTGAACTGGTTACCGACAACCAATGCACTGCACAGTTGAGCGAACTGAAAGGTTGTTATGGTTGTCTTCATGGAGCAAAGACCAATGTAACATGCATTTCACATTACGAATCATTTGCAGAAATCAAATGCAGCAACTTCACAACTGTTGTTAAGTGCAGCCCAAGTAATACAACTAAAGAGCTTAGTCTGAACTTCAATAGGGCCTTCATCAAGGATATTTGTTACATAGCGTGTGGCCAATCAAAAAGTGAAATGCTCCTCGAAGGACACTTGTTTTATCATCCGGTCGCAAATGATTCAGTATTTTTCCACAACTCTGAGGAAGGACAAGTAAGTATGCTAGACTTTTCTCAATTTCATTTGCCCGATTTGAGGCCGTTGCTCACAACAATCAGAGATCACTGGGAAGCAGCTGTATTCATTGCCGTTGCCTGTACGGTAGTTACCGGTCTGATTTATTTATTCGGACCAATAGCGATTATCGTACTACTCAAAGTTCTGTGTGCTGCAATTAGATGTATCACAGCACCATGTGGCGCGTTATGCACTTCTGCTCGGTCGGTCTCTTCAAACACATAGTCGTACCGTAGATAAAAGCAGAACCGACGCCAGAAATTCTCTTCATATATAGCATTCCTTAAGCTTCTTACGGGTAATTCTGACACACTTATGTTGCACCGTATATTTACGTTTTCCCTACGGGGTTCTCCTTTGAGTAAAAAGTGTATATAAGCACAGCACCGCCACAATTCAGCACATGGATCTATCAGACGTCAGCGCTATGCTTGACCAAACCGACAACGCATCGTCTCCGTCCAACGCCGCTATCATGGCGGCCCTCGAGCACGTAGTTGGGCGGCTGCACACCTTGAGGCAGCCGTCAACGAACTGCTCAAGCGGTCAGAGCCGCGATCTTCGTGTATTTTCTGCCCTGTGGCAGATAACCGCGACGGACACAATACGTCGCGGTGCAACCGCTTTCCTGATGCGGTTGCAAAAAGTATGCAGGTGGCAAGGCTCGGCCTTTGTGGTCGTTGCCTCAAGGCTGCTCATGACGACGAGGACTGTGGTGTGCAGTGCGCAGCGTGTGGGAGACCACACAATGTGCTACTGTGCGCCAACCGAGGACAAGGCGGTGGCGGCTTCAAACGACGACGACCATGAGGACGATACGATATGGGCAACGCGCTGACATCAAGAAAAAAATTTTTTTGTTACGATTTGTAAATAAATTCTAATTTATTGTGGCCGGCGGGAGTGTTCTGGCATAGGCCAGAACCCTCGGTCACCCCCGCTCCTTAGGGGCGGGGCTTAAGGAACAGACTTCTCTTGCTCACCACCCGCAACTAGGGTGTTTGATTGGTCGTTAATAAATATATACCACTGAACCATCGTGTTTTTACTCGTTCATTCGTTACTAGAGAGACAACAATCTCTGTTTCCATAAAAGGCGCCACCCTTCCGCCTAGACACCACAGGATTTACTTTAGCAATTCAATTCGACCTGACCTGAAAGAAGTCCTGGTTATATATATGTGCAAGATGTAGTCCTTGGAACTACTAGTGCTGCTTTGCTCTGCAGCCGTAAAGCTAGCGCTAAAGCCGTAAATAGGGTTATAATAGGTGAAAAATTTGCTGCATGTCTGAATTGCATTAAATACTGTATTCGGTCTCACTTTTATGCTTCAAAGCAGTGCGGAGTAGTGGTGAATGGGGAGGGGTCACGTATGTTATTATATCAAGGAACTAACACGGGGTTTCCTGTTATTCCGTATTACATCACGGACATAACTAACTAACTAACTTTTAACTTAACCTTAGGAGGAAAGGATTATCGAACTGGGACTCAGGAAGTAGACGACACTGGTGTAGAACTGTTTATTACCAACCACAAGGGGGTTTATATATTAGGTTGGAAGAAAAGTCCTGCGATACGATGAAGATCTTCTTCAAATCATTTCTGAAATTTTCCAGGCCAATCAATTTTCGGAAATATATTTACCAAAGAGGTCAACAGCCTTCTATTATCCTATGAGTAAATCACTGATGCCTTTTATCCAGGAGTGAGGAAGCTGTGACTCAAAGAAGTAATTGACTGCCGTTTTCAGATCACATTAAGTTACGAATTTTTTTCAACAACGGGATGCTCAAGAAGGCGGAGCGCATGGTAGGTAAAAGGGGCAACACTTGAGAAGTACGACTGATGAACAACCTGGAACCATTTGGAATCGTAGAATTTTTGACGCGTGTTTAAAGCGAAATTGCGACGTGCGTTGACCCTCTGTAGGAACCTGATTTACGGTTTTGATCGTCATTCTCTATCCCCGTTGGCCGAATTTCGGGGTTCATAAGGGTAACCGATAGCTGTGTCCATCTGGTCTGCGTTTAGCAACTCATAATGGATGGATCCCTTCAACCTCCTTCAAATTAAGGGATGATGCTTGCGTTACTTAAAAAGCTAGTATCTCCTCCAGTGAAGCGATCCAACCGATTGTTGACCGTTGATCGGTGAGCAGTGCCAGCATTGAATAGGTTGCTGATAATTTGAGCTGCTACACCCGCATTTTTCCCTTGGCGCACTCAGAAGAAGGTGATGGTACGAATCGAGTGTTGTCCATTTAATGACCGCAATGCTGCTTGAGCCCACACGCGTGCCCTTATTCACTCTTGTGTTGATTACCTGAGGAATGTCCTACAAGTTTATCACTCTTGCTACCGTGCTACACTGTTGATACGAATTTTCAACGCTTCAAATTTTTTGTCGCAGGACTTTCCTTCCAACCTAATAGTATTGTTATTGTTGATTACTTCATCTTCTCCTTATCCTTCATTCCATTGCTGCTTCGTGATCATAGCAGCCCATCACCTGAATCAACCGCTTCACCCCCCTACACTGGGCGAATTTTGGGCCTTCCGCGCGAGGTAATCATCTCACGCGCCGCAGTGATTCTACCCTCCTAGTGCCTAGTTAAAAACTGAGCTGGCTCATTTGACAGTGACTGGCTTCAAAATGTTTATTCTCTTCATTCTCTTCTTCTCTATCTCTGAATGCACCGAAATTTGTCAATCATACAAGCAATATTAGTCCAGCTGAGCCTTTCAGACTGGACAACAGCCAACGACCGATCAACAATCAAGCAGTTGGCGGAGGTGCGAAGTGATTCAAACTAGAACTCATTGTGCATACACTCATTTTATGGACACGCAGTTGAGAAGTGTCCGAAATGAAGTGAACCAAATCAGCCAAAACCAAATGAACCAAAATCATAATCCTAATTCACGGCTTTATTTATTTATCACACTCATAAGAGTGCGCCCGCACGTGGCAGAAAGGAAACAATCAATAGCATAGGATGAACAAGTGCCGGCCACATAAAACTACGGCGGCTGGCACCAGGCAGTGAGAAAAAAGAAACAAAAGTTAAGAAAAGAACAGAACCAAATAAAAACCCAAAACAGAACAATGAAACTATGAGGCCACGGCTCTATGAAAGGAGGAGACATTGCAAGTAATATCAAGTATGAATCCTTCTTAAAGCACTATGAGGACGCAATGGAATAATAGTAATAATTCTTCTTCATTCAGACTGGCACCAGCAAACAAGCGATTCTTAAATTCTTTTGTCAGAGCTAACTTGAAGCCTGAAGCTTTCCTAAACTTGAAAAAGTCTTTACTAATGTTATTCCAAGGGAGCACAACTCTGCAAGAAAACGAACCTCTGTAAGACGCACTATTAGCACCATCTAGGCAGAGTCTGTAGGAATGACCTCTAGTGATGCTGGCGAACGGAGATACGCGAAACAGATCAGAGAGCAAAATATCGGTTGTCAGAGAGCAAAATATCGGTTTCTTGGAATACAATTTTATACAAAAAGCCCAAATCTTCCTCCGATCCTCTAACGTTAGTGCGTCAAGAAGGGTGAGGCGAGTCACATATGGCATTCTAGGCAAACCCTTTCGAGCGAAAATCCTACAGGTGAACCGCTTCTGCACCTGTTAAATTTTCTCAATAAGAAATGCTTTGTACAGAGACCATACAGGCGTACAGTATTCGAGCAAAGGCCTCACATAAATGGCGAACAGTCTGAAAAGGAGCTTAGGATCTCGAGTTTGCAAAGCACACAATAAGAAATTAGAACGAAGGGTAGTTTTGATTACCATCTCAGATATGTAACAATCAAAATCTAGGTTATCATCGTAAGTGATACCAAGATCTCGAATGGAACTCGAGCGTTTAAGCGGACAACCACTTAGTTTGAAGATGATATCGGGATGGTTTTTACCTAAGCACATGATGGTTGTTTTCTCTTTGGATATGTCAAGACCCCATCTCCGTGCCCATTCCTCCAAGGAGTTCAGCGCATCCTGTAGAAGTCCCGCATCGTTGATAGTGAATAACTTACTATCGTCAGCATACATGGAAATAAAGACACCAGGCGGGAGGCTTGAAGGCAAATCGTTAACGTGTACCAGGAACATTACGGGGCCGATACGGCTACCCTGAGAAACTCCACTCGTAGTGGTATACACATGAGACCTAACACCATTGATGACAACGGACTGAGGCCTGTTGGACAAAAAAGAACGAATAAAGCGCAGGAGGCAACCACTTATATCCAAACATTCCGACTTTTTAAGCAACAGTGAGATCGGGATTGAATCAAGCTTAAGTGCTAACTTTATGGCAAAACACCGCTAGTAGTTCCAAGGACTATATGCTTGTAGATATAGACGACCAGGACTTCTTTTAGAACGGTCAGGTCAAATTGAATTGAAGATGTGAGCTGATCAACTAAAACCAATCCTCAACCACATGAATTCAACACAACAATCAGTCCTCTAAATTGAATAAAAGTAAGCGTAGAGTTACGGTAGTTGCTATTAGTACGTAAGTACAGTTTGCTACCGTAACCGTGTGTGGTTACAGGACCGTTGTCAACCGCGTGGTTACAGGACCGTTGTCAACCGCGTGTGTAGTGACTCAGCGTTTTTGTCGTTTTCTCTGCGTCTCCTTAAATAGGCACCTCACAGCGAAGAGGATAGAGGACAGACGAAAGAGCTCGCCATTCCTCAATGCCTTCTATTACTATACTATATGTTCGCTAAGTATCCTAAACAATAGGATACTTAGCGAACACTGCCGGGTTAAGATTGAATCAATGATGTTGGAGATCTCCAGACGATATTGTTGATCTCAGCGCTGATTCTTACAAAACAAAGTTGCAAAGCGATTGCAAGTTTGGATTTTCTACAAGTCACACAGATTTTTTTTGTTGCAGACGTTCTATGCAGACGCGTTAGTGATATTTGGAGGGATCAAGTCTTGTTTCTCTCAGAGTACCTGGACTTTGAAATACGAAGTTTTCTTAGTTGGAAGAAGTTTGTCTTTCTGGCAATTCTTCGACTCTTGAACCCATTCGAATGTCTACTGGCCGCATTCATACTAGGTGCGGTAGACGGCGGACTAGGGCGGTAGACGGCGGACTAGGGCGGTAGACGGCGGTCTCGGCGCCGTCTACCGCCCTCGACCGCCGTCTACCGCCCTAGTCCGCCGTCTACCGCACCACTCGGCTGCCGTCCACGGCAGCAGTCTTACGAAACCAATCGATGACAGGTCCCGTTGATGACTCATCCTACGGGATGACTGTTCGAGATAATTGTGCTCCTTTTTCTCTTCGCTCGTAGCAGATTTTGTTGTGATTTTCATTTTGTATCACGTCCCGTATAGATGACCGGTCTTCCGTGCGCGAGATGTTCGCAAGGACTCATTATTTTTCCATTTGTTTTTTTATCCCTCTTATCTCAGCATTTTGTTGTGAAAATTTTTATATTTCATTTTTTCTAATTTTTCTATTCGAATTTTTTATTTCTATTTTTTCCTGCTCTATATTCTATTTAGTACTGGTGTGTTATGCGTGCCTTTTTTCATTCTTATATTCTATTGTATACTATTCACACTTACAAAATCATTATTTCGGAACCAAATCATGTCAGTACTAGCTAGAATATAAAGCAGAAAAAAATAGAAGTAAAAAATTTTATAGAAAAAATAAAATAGAAAAATTCCCACAACAAATTATTGAAATAAGAGGGGTAAGAAAAATAAGTGAAAAAATAATGAGCTCAAGCGACCATTACGCGCACGCAACATCGGTAGTAAGCACGGGACGTGATACAAAATGAAAATCACAACAAAATCTGCTACGAGCGAAGAGAAAAAGGAGCACAATTATCTCGAACAGTCATCCCGTAGGATGAGTCATCAACGGGACCTGTCATCGATTGGTTTCGTAAGACTGCTGCCGTGGACGGCAGCCGAGTGGTGCGGTAGACGGCGGACTAGGGCGGTAGACGGCGGACTAGGGCGGTAGACGGCGGTCGAGGGCGGTAGACGGCGCCGAGACCGCCGTCTACCGCCCTAGTCCGCCGTCTACCGCCCTAGTCCGCCGTCTACCGCACCTAGTATGAATGCGGCCACTCTGACGAGGTAGCGCTTTGTAGGAGAGTACCGACAACGAGCGGACACGCCCTCCTTCCGCTGGTGATCACGAGACGCAGAGATTGCCTCGCCGTCTGATTCTCTCAGCGAGAGAAATTCTGGTTGACAACAGCCCTGTAACCCAACCGCGGGTGTAGTGACTCAGCGTTTTTGTCGTTTTCTCTGCGTCTCCATTAACAGGCATCTCACCGCGAAGAGGATAGAGGGCAGACGAGAGAGCTCGTCATTCCTCAATGCCTCCTATTACCAGTGATGCAATAGGATACCTACCGAACACTGTCGGGTTAAGATTGAATCAATGGTGTTGCAAATCTTCAAGCGATATTGTTGATTTCAGCGCTGATTCCCATGGAAACAAAGTAGGAAATAGTTTGCAAGCTTAGATTTTCTTTAAGGCCACAGATTTTTCTCGGTGTAGATGTCCTGTGCAGATGTTTTATTGATATTTGGACAAAGATCAAGCCTTTAGTTTTCTCGGAGCATCTGAACTGGTCAACGAGCAACAATCCTCACCGAGGTGCTACACATTACAACACATCCTTCATTTTCCGTAACTTCTATCTGTTTGTCTGTTGAAAGTAGGAAGTTTTCTTAGTTGAAATAAGTATATTATCTGAAAATTCTTCGACTCTCGGACCCATTCGAAAGTCTACTCTTGACGACGGACTACTCACGGACTACTTGAACTCGGTTCCTTTGATTTGCCGGATGCGTCATTTTTCTGCCCTCGTCTGGCGCACTCCCGTTTGATGTGTTCCTTGAGTATTGTGCTCGCCTGTCCAATGGGATCCCCACCACTAGCGCCGTAGACTTCACCCGGGGTGTTTTTCTCTGCGCTCTAGCTTCTTGCCGTCAGGGACACAGAGGAAGTTCAAGCCCTAAAAGCCGCGTGTCGCACTGAATTTTCGTTTCTGTTTCCATACCAGTGCTGTCGTAATCCCTAAACATCGTTTAATTCTAACCGTTTCGCTGTTTTGTCATCAACATAGATACAATCGGCAACCCTATACGTTCTTATACCACGTTACCAATCGTTCGAAAAACCTATCGTGTTATATATTTATGGGAATTGTATTGTACGGTAAATCATGGACCGCATTTCGACACGAATTCAACACGAGCAAACCCTTAACTCCTCCCCCCCCCCCCCCCCCCCCCCCCCGTTAGATGTTGCGTTAAGACAAAACGTAGGTTTCGTCGTAGAGTATCGGAGACGAAATTGTTTTGATTTGGTTGGTTATCATCTGTTACAGTTTTCTGAATGAGTTTTGTTGCCGATGAAGAACCATTCAAGAGTGATTTTCCGACTGACGCATTAATATCCAAGGAAGAGAGTCAGCAGGTGTATTTTCATTTTCCACTGTATGCAACTCATCGTGTACTTGAAAAAAAGTTGGGTCCAATTTGAGGAGGGGGAGGGGGAACATTCATGAATTCTCTCTCAGTTGACGTACTCCCTTTCCTTTCTTCCTTCTCTCGAAGGTAATGCAGAACTTATTACTTGGGCATTTCTCCACGTAACCCGCCTGCAAACTTGCTTACTGACGCGTGCGCTACTGTTTTCCCCGTAGTCAGATTGTGCCGAGAGTTTTTGGTGAATATCCTAATCATGTCTTTTAAAGCCTTCTTTTATCGGAAAATACGGTCCGGATGCGGATGGGAGAAACGTAGTAATTGCTATTCTTGACACCGGTGTAGATCCTTCGCTACCTGGACTACAGGTTCGTTTGCACAGATATTCAAGAGTTGTTTCCTAGTTCCTTTTACTTGAATTTTGTATAACATTAGTATCTGATAGTTTCGATTTTCCCACAGTTTCTGCTTGTGAGAGTAGCCCTATTTATGGAGTTTCTGTTACATAGAATATTTCAGAGAGGTGTGTAGTCTTCTTGTCCAAGTCCTTAATCTGATCTTTTTGTTTTTTGTATAACCAGGTGGCTGTGCACGCTATCGCGTGCGCTGGGGGCATAGCCATAAGGGATGGAGCCTCATGAGCTTCTGTTTTTCATTATAGACCTTTATCATCTGACCTCTTTCCTGACACTTCTGTAGCGGTCATCATTTTTTGTCTTATGGAAAGCATGGATTTTTTTCGCTAGATCACGAAAATTCGGACTGTCCGGCAAGCAGTTCAAGAAGGGTGTTCGATGTGAAGTAGAAAAGTTTGTCCAGCTTATCTGGAGTATTAGCATGATATACATAACACTTGATTTTGAAACATGTAATTTATCAAAGCAGCGCTTCTATACACAATATTCTCCAGAAAGGGCACAGGGATTAATCAAGCAATAACTTCAACCTCCTCTGATCTGATTAACAAACCTTTTGGTATGCACCTGTGTGGTCGGTGCTACTGTAGAGGTCTTCCAGAATTTGTTTTCAAAAGCTGATGTATCCGAATTGAGTACCTCTCAGTCCATGCGCTCGATGAACCTTGATTGGTTTGGGGTGTGTGTGGTCATGAATAGTACTTCTGTCAAGTGGGGCTGTGTGGTGCCATGAGGGGTACCACGTCTCTACAGGGTATGCACCTGGGTTATTGGCCCGTATGCATAACGCCCGGGGTAGGGGAGGGAGAGGAAATGTTTGCCGAGGGCGCGAGTGTTCAAATGGGGTTTTTGCCTTTGTTCTGTGTCAAGATAGTTGCAATGGAGCTAGGTATTTTCCTATAAACAGGTGAAGAATCGACAGCCATTGGTAATCATGTGATGTTTGTCTCTGCGACCTTACCTTAGCGAGAGCTCAGAGAAGCCCGACCCCATTGGCTCCCCGGAGGAGGAATCTACCCCTAAAATAGAGCTGGGGCGCCGATGGTCATGTAAACCATTACCCCGCTATTCACTACATTATTAGACGGAGCGCTTATTCCTCTGATTTCTGCTGCCGAATTCGTCAAGTAATGCTCTGATTTTATTCTACTGCTGCAACCAACTACAAATTTATTTATATTGCTGAATTCATTGCTATTAAGCAGTCGAATCTTCGGACAAGCAGGTTTTCTTTCTAGACTTACACCAGTTATCGTGAGCATGTTGCATCGCGATCCTGGTGTGATTTGAGAAGGAAACTGGAATTATTTCTGTGAGCAACTAATGAGTAGTTTTTCGCCTGATTTGTATATTATTACATATCCTATTGCATTTTATTCTTTGTTACCCTGCTATTCCTGTCGTGGGAGTGGGTTGGCGACATGGCGTTTGTTATGCGTGATATTAATTTATTTTATGTTCCACTTTTGTTCATAGCTCTCAATTTTCATCTTAAATGAATGCTGTCAGGTATTGCAGTTGTAATTGTGCACCTTCTACTCGCTTTGCTCTTAATTTTTTAACGAGCACTGCCTTGAAAAGCGGTTTACGAACCTGCGCGCAGAAGGGCCAATTCCCGCCCAGGTGCGAAAACTTGTTGTCCATTGTGTTGTCCCATCTTTCATGAGCGCGTAAAAAATATAGTGTTGAAGGTGTAATATGATAGCAATAATAAGAAAGCCCGGCGCTTAGAGCAAAAAAGTTTTCGAACAAGAATCATGTGTATACCACGTGTAAAGGTTGAAATTGACGCTGCAACGGACTGAAATGCTTCGATGCGGCAGCTTGGAGAAAAGTTTATCTACCAAATGTACATCAGTGTTAGTGACGAGGAATAAATTTTAGGGGGATTAAGCCGAGGGTTGCGGTGCTGGGAGGGGTGCATAAAGGAAGGTTGCGTATTTGCAGGATTCTCGAGGTATGAGCATCCCGAGCCTAGGATGGCGCAGAAATGTAAAGGTTGAAGAGTGGAAGATGTGGCACGTATCGAGTAAGTAATCCTGAATGGATCGGTATATGGTTCTTGCGGCCTCTTTGATGACGCTGCTTTCAGCCCCAAATATCTGAAAACCCTGTCAAAGATGAGAATAGCCAAACTCCAAGCCGAGTGTTATTTAATGACTAACATCTAGAAACCACAATATCAACTGTTTATCTGGTGTGCAAATTTTATTCATTCGAAGCTTTTTTTCTCGGCGCTTCACTGTCTTGTTGTCCCCTTCATTTGTTTTTTCACACACTTAATTACCTGAGACCTGAGGGTAGCGTGGTGATATTTAATTCGCACATCTAACTAAGGTCACTTTGTACTTGGGTGCGCGATAACTGAATGCTCGGTTAAAAGTTTCCACAACCCTCCAAGTGCATTTAGTGGAACATCGTAACATCTGCTACTTCCGTCAGCCTTCGTAGGATGTAGCTCCCCCACTTTGTTAAAAAGCTTTTCTGGGGCAAAAATCCACACTCTTCCCAAATTCCGGTTCAATCAATCGAAAAACACGAACTTCGGATACCATTCTAACACGGGGGGCGCGCGATTCACGCGCCAATATAATGAGGTCATCGCGCACGCAGCACCGTTTCAGTACCTTCCTGTTGAGATGGACCAAATAAATTTGCAGTAGTTCACGGCTTCACCATGAATAGAGCAAATATCTTTACTATGGCAAAAAAAGCCCCTTCGAGACTGAGAATTCACCTTATAGGTCAACACTTTACTAGTCAAACGTTCAAAATAAGAATAACTTTAATTTTTTCGATCCTAGTAAACGGAATCCATCTGTAAACGTGCACAGTTGGTCAGTTCTTTACTTATTCTACTTATAAGTTCTTATAACTTCCGTTATGATGGTAAGAATGATGTTTTAGCGTGTTTTGTCCGATGACCTCATTATATTGGCGCGTGAATCGCACCACACCCCTTCCTTGCCCTCCCCTATCCCGGTCGTTATGCATACGGGCCATTGTATAATTTATTTCATAAGGTCTCAAGTTAATGTACTGCATTTGCTCTTGTGTAGAAGTGACTACTGTACCATGGATTCAAACTTTAAAAAAATTTCAGCCTAATTTTTGAAATAGTTTTGTGGTATCCCCTAGTTGTACACCCATGTGGTCAGGGTTAGTGTGAAGGATGTATAATTTGATGTATAAATGTATAAATTGATATATAAATTTTCAGATGTATAAATTTTTGATCTCGGCCCCGCCCACTTCTTTGCAAACCCCACCCATTTCAGACTTCGAACCACATTACTTTTATTACATCCAAACACCTTTTTCCCTCGTTATGAAACGCATCTGAAGAGACTAAATAACTTTGAAGTAAGCCCGCCCACTTCAGTGCCAACCCCGCCCACTTCCGGGATTTGACGACATTTGTTCTTTTACACCTTACCACTTTTCCCCCAATCCAGAATGTTTCCATTTAGAGTTATAAATTTGTTGATCTAAGCCCGCCCACTTTGAGGACTTGACCACATTTGCTCCATTACCTCTAACCAGTTTTTCCCCGTATTCTAGAACGTTCCCTAACGACGTTACACTCATTTTTTAAAAGTAGCTCCCACTTCAACGCGCGCCCCGCCCATCGTAGGTGGGGCTTCGCTATACTTACGCATGCCCACCACCTATAAGGTCTCCCTCACTCTTTATTTTTTCCTGGCCTCGACGGCTTCGTCGAAAAAATCATAGATAAGATATGAGTCTCTGTGGAAAGTACCGCCCATTGCGGGATAGCTCCGCCCACTGCCGGTAAGTTTCTTTTATTTCCATTGCTGACCCACCCTCACCTTTGCACATTTTTTCCCGGCGTCTGTAATGTTATGAGACCGAATCGAAGTTGCTCTTGACCCCGCCCAAATGCGGTGCATGTCCCGCCCTTTGGGGGCGGAGCACCGCTAGGCCCACATGTGCTCTGTTGCACTTACCCTATGCTCAACCCATTCCAAACTTGAGTCGACTTCTCGAGGTGTTTCTTCAGGTTGTAACGAGCTTCCGTACAAGCACACACACACACACACAGAGACAGAAGCGAGCACTTTATATATAGTAAGGCTAGCCTCTGGGTACTGTTCAAGGGCTTTTTCTTCAAACCCTAACACTTTTTGATAGCGTCTTAAACATTTTAGAACATTCTTGAATAATCGATTCTAGCACCGCTCACTATGGTGCAAATCCCGCCCACTTTGGAGATTTGGCCACCTTTTTTCTCAGTAGCCTCTGGATATGGCTCCTAATGATGAATTCATGTGGAAAGCCCCCCCCCCCACCCTTTTGAGCACCCTCGGCCCACAGCAGTTGGAGCTCCTTAATCTGGTTTGTTGAGCCAGTTCTTTCCTTGATCTGTTTTTTCCGGTGTTGGTGCTTTTTTGAAAACGAAAGAAGACCCTGGTCCCTTGGCCCCGCCCGTGACAGCGCTTGTCGCGCCCCTTACGGCCCTGCAAGCCTGTCTATTGATCTTGGCATAGGCACCCACCCATTCCCTACTTGGCCCAACTTCTTCAAGCGTTATTTAGGTGAAATCGGATTTTGCGACGCACAAACATACATAGGTAAGTTCAAAAGACGCATCAAACTTGTGGATTATGTATAGCAAGGATAGGCTCTGACCACTTTTCTTCTGTTTCTAGAAAGCTTTTGAGCAGAGATATAAATTTTTGATCTTACAAGGAAGGTCTTTTAGGGCGTGGAACGCTTTTCGAAAATATTTTTTTGCATGGTGTAGGGGCATGAGCACTGAGTATAGAACTATGGTCTATTTCCGCTAAATGGCCTTCTGAATGTCAAAAAAGTAGTGAAATGATTTTGTCAGAAATTGCCGTTTTAACCCACGAAGCGCCGTTCGTCTCATTCATGGCGTCGACTGTCCGCCCACTAGAAGGGGCCAGTGGAGGCGACATTGAAAATAACGTGAACGGTAGCCAAAAGGGGGAGCCACATGTTGAAAAGTGCGGGGAAGTTTCATATGTGCTCTCCACGGTCAAGCTGAATGCGGCGGGGCAACTTTTGTGAGCCAGCCTTCTCTTCTCTTTAGCCTGCTAACTGGGGAAATCACTTTCTGATTGTATGAAAGACTTGTCGTGTAGATGATGCTTCACGATTTCGTTCAGAAAACTTCATGAAGTATCCATTAACTCAGCCATTTCGGGTTCAGAACGAACTTCGCTGCTACGCAGACCTTCGCCCTGCTTCCTTATCACTCCCCCTAAATGTAACCATAGGCCTTTTAGGTTCACCACTCCTATGTGCAATTGTTCCCAACTCTCGAAAGCGTCTCATGGTTGAATGTACCACTTGCCTTGTTACGCTAACAAGGGAAGGATACTAGGTCGCAGTGGCCATCTGAGATGAGATGTATACTGCCGAATGTGTCTCCAGGTGAGTATCTCAAATCCGCTTTCCAAATCTGCTTAACGATTCTGGCGTCAGAGTTATGGGACCATTTCCTCTTCTGTGTTAAACGCCCCGAGATGCCTATATAAGCCAACCGAAAACAAGACCGAATGTGCGGCGATGGAGCAATTGGTACGATGGCGGACTCTCAGGATGGTCACCGAGGTTCGGATCCTTGATGCTTCTGCTCGTTTTGCATTTTGAAAAAACATCTCCCAAACGCTTGCAAAATGCTTTTACGCTTCATATCCACCATCTATAGGGTTCCCTTACGTTTGACAAATGCTGTAAAGGATAATATAATGGAAGTTTTCCTTTACCCCCATTCACCCCCACCCACCGAATAGAGATGCAGTCCTATCCCAATCACTCGAAGGGGGTGCGAAATTTATGAATTTATGGCAGCACCGTGCAGTTTCGACAGAGGGGAGAGCGGGGGGGGGGGGGTAGGATGACTCATCTGACCGTATTACTCGCTGTTAGAGCAATGCCCTCTGCTCGGCCAGACATGAACCATTATGGGTACTATTCTACCTATTACACCCCCAAAACCTCAAAATCTTGATTTTCGATGAAACTTCGCCTATAGGGGTAATCCGATGCCCTGATAATGAATATGACCTGTATTTCTGGCGTTGGCACCATTTGGAGCCAACTTGGCGCCAAGGTGTTTTCACCAAAATTGCTGAAAACATGCGTTTAGGGGTTATTTGAGGTCCTGATGACGAATATAACATTCATTTTTGGCTCTGGCGCCATTTGACTCCAATCGGCGCCAAATTTGGCGCCAAATTGGCGCCATTTGACTTCAAATGGTGCCAACGCCAGAAATACAGGTCATATTCATTATCAGGGCATCGGATTACCCCTATAGGCGAAGTTTCATCGAAAATCAAGATTTTGAGGTTTTGGGGGTGTAATAGGTAGAATAGTACCCATAATGGTTCATGTCTGGCCGAGCAGAGGGCATTGCTCTAACAGCGAGTATTACGGTCAGATGAGTCATCCGACCCCCCCCCCCCCGCTCTCCCCTCTGTCGAAACTGCCCATAAATTCATAAATTTCGCAACCCCTTCGAGTGATTGGGATAGGACTGCATCTCTATTCGGTGGGTGGGCGTAAATGGGGGTAAAGGAAAACTTCCATTATATTATCCTTTACAGCATTTGTCAAACGTAAGGGAACCCTATAGATGGTGGATATGAAGCGTAAAAGCATTTTGCAAGCGTTTGGGAGATGTTTTTTCAAAATGCAAAACGAGCAGAAGCATCAAGGATCCGAACCTCGGTGACCGTCCTGAGAGTCCGCCATCGTACCAACTGCTCCATCGCCGCACATTGGGTCTTGTTTTCGGTTGGCTTATATAGGCATCTCGGGGCGTTTAACACAGGAGAGGAAATGGTCCCATAACTCTGACCCCAGAATCGTTTAGCAGATTTGGAAAGCGGATTTGAGATACTCACCTGGAGACACATTCGGCCGTATACATCTCATCTCAGATGGCCACTGCGACCTAGTATCCTTCCCGCTTACGCTACGACAGTAACGCTTACATTATTTTCAAAGTCTCCCAAAAGTTTAGTATCATTAGAAAGGTAGTAATGTAAACTACGTTGTGAAATGGAAGACAGCGAACAAATCGTTATGATCTCGGAAAAAATTGCTATGAGCGTGAGCGCGCGCTGTAATCATAACTTTGGCCCACCCTGTAAAATGAGAATGTGATGAAATTTGTTCACGAATGATTCGCCTTTGAGTATAACATCGTGCAAGGAAAACTGTCCTCTTTCCTTAGTTGAGACATCAAACAATATTCTCAGGGGTTTTGCCTTGTGGGGCCGCCAAAAGCTGAACGAGCCATGTAGTATGTGCCTACAGCATCTTGAGCTTTTTCAAAAACACGCTCGATGATTCCTTGGTTTTCGTAGACGTTAGGAATCCTAGAATACCAGTATGCCTGGTCGCGGTGCATTTTCAACTGATTCCTATAGAGATGTCAGCCGGTTGATAGCGACGGAATAATTGTCATCTTATTGACATAGCCATTATCAAGCGATATCGGATTCGAGTAGTTTTCGAAATATTGCTGAACTCTATCGGTCACAGTCATCGGACGAAATCCAGAGGCCCTCCAGTTCAGAGAGTTTCTCTAACATCCGACTTTCCGAGCCTTCATGAATAGCTGTCAACCCGTAGGACACAGGCCGACATTCTGCTGGACTATCTAACTTACAGCGATCATAGATTTCTGACCCGAATAGGGTTTTCGCAGTACGCAGCTTTGAAGGTGTGCTCTGTGGAATTTCATCCTCTATAACTAAGTCGTAATATCTTTCACGACCGACTTAAATTTTAGGTACTTGTTGTCCACCATAAAACTTTGAAGTTATAACGCAGATTTGTTGCTGCTCGAAGAAACTGGCTTCCTGCTGAGGTAACTTGACTGAAAGAAATCCTCCAGTTATGGCTGGTTTGGCCTGAACAGTGAAACACACTTCTTTTCCATATGCGCACTGTAATTTTAGAGGCGCAACTGTGGTATTGAATCGTTCTACATCTCCTCCAATGCCTGACATTGTGTAGGTCTTCTGTAGAGCATGGAGAGCTCGAAGTCATTTGCTAAGCTTTCCTAAATTATGGTCTTACCAGTTTGGCTACGCACGCCAATGCGTGCACCACATGCCCACTATCGCCTACCTACGACTTGCTAGAGTTGTGAATTTCCTTTCGGACCCACACAAACACACGGATGATAGCGCGTTATATGTAGTGGGATCTTGGCCCCGCCCCTCCCCCTTAGTGTAAACCCCGCTCACTTCAGGGTTCTGGCCGCTTTCCTTCTTTAGCCTCTAACCACTCACTTTTCACATTATAGAACGTTTTTGAATAGATTTATGAGCTTGCTCAAAAAGAACCTCTAACCTCAACGCATGCCCCCCCCCCCTATCTCCACGCCTCCTCCGCGCTAGATTCCGCTTCTCAGTGCGTGGAGAGAGAGCTATGAAGTTTCGGAAACGAAGCCCCAAGACCTCCATCAACTGGGACCACTTCGCTTCCCTTGCGAGTAAGTGAGAGGATTCCGTTATCGACAACATCGACGAAGAATACAACCGGCTCGTCGAGCATCTTCACGATAGTGCTACGAAAGCAGAGTCTACAGGAAGCCAAGAGACGACTCTCCTCGAAGACTCTCGAGCTGATACGCCAGCGTGGAATCGCGCGAGCTACAGGCAATTATCAACAAACGTCCGAACTTGCGAAGCTATGGAGAGAAGCGATAAAGGAAGATCTGAAAGAGAGAAGAGCAGCAGTCATGGACGAAGCCGCCGAGGCCGGAAAGAGCATACGCAAAGCCCGACGGAGCTTCGCCAATTACAAGACCAAGATGACCTCCCTTCGTCGACCTGACGGAACCGTTACTGCATCACGGAGGGCAATGGAGAAGGTCATCTACGGCTTCTACTCGGATCTCTTCGACAGCCACGTCTACCTGCCTACTCACCATCTTAGGCAAGACAAATATGTCGCTTCTTCGGTTCCCCCTTCCGAAATACGACATGCCATCACGTCGATGAAGAACTGTACAGCGCCCGGTCCCGATAGGATCAAACCAGAACATCTGAAGAGTATGCCTCCGGTCATCATCAAAACTCTGGCTAGGCTCTTCACACGGTACCTGTCGGAATGCAAAGTGCCCACGTCGTGGAAAACTAGCAAGACTGTGTTGCTGTACAAAAAGGGAGATCCAGACGATATTGGCAACTATCGCCCAATCTGCCTGCCGTCCGTAATCTACAAGCTTTTCACTCGTGTCATCCTAAACAGGATTGGCAGAACATTAGATGAAGGACAGCCATGCGAGCAAGCAGGGTTTCGGAGAGGGTTCAGTACAATCGATCATATCCACACCCTAACAAGGCTCATTGAAGTATCGCGAGAGTACAAAATGCCGCTATGTCTTACGTTCATCGATTTAAAGAAAGCCTTTGATACCGTCGAGACAGAAGCGGTAATTGAAGCCCTGGGTAACCAGGGTGTTCCTACGCAATATATAAGGATGCTTCGTGAGCTCTACGATAACTTCACGACCAGGATTTCACCATTCTATAAGGAAGTCATTGTCAACGTGAAGAGAGGTGTTCGGCAAGGCGATACTATTTCGCCCAAACTTTTCAGTGCCGCCCTCGAGAATATCATGCGTCATTTGGAATGGGAAGACTTGGGAGTGAAAGTCGACGGCCGCTTCCTACATCACCTCCGCTTTGCAGACGACATCGTGCTTATAACACCGAACATCAAGCAGGCGGAACGAATGCTGGCCGAGTTTGATAGTGCTTGTGGAAAGATCGGCTTGAGGCTGAACCTAACGAAGACGATGTTCATGAGAAACGGACTGGTATCTGATGCTCCTTTCACGTTAAACGGAACGAATATCTCCGAATGCTCTAGCTATGTGTATCTAGGTCGGGAAGTCAACATGATGAACGACCTAGCTCCAGAGCTGTGCAGAAGGAAACGCGCCGCGTGGGGAGCATTTAAGAATATCGAGGGAGTAGTGAAGAAGACAAAGAACATCCGGCTCCGCGCTCACCTTTTCGACACTGCTGTCCTTCCTGCTTTGACGTACGCCTCAGAGACCTGGCCTCTACGAAAGCAGGATGAGCATGCTGTCAGCGTTATTCAACGCGCTTTGGAAAGGACGATGCTCGGAATTTCCCTATACACGCAAGTGCAGAAGGGAATCCGGAGTTCCGAGCTCCGTCACCGAACGAAGATCAGGGATGCCGTTGATTACGCCAAGAAATCGAAGATCAGGTGGGCCGGACACGTTATGCGATATAGTGATGATCGTTGGACCAGGGCGGTTACTGACTGGATCCCTCGGGACATCAAACGAACTCCAGGAAGGCCGCCAACGAGATGGTCAGACTTCTTCACGAAAGCTCTGAACGAAAGGAATGTTGAACCTCGTGTCCCTGAAGCGAGAACGATTCACTGGACCACTCTGGCTCGTGACAGGGACGAATGGAGACGTTACTGGCGCCCGCTCGAGGAAGTCGATGATCAACGGGACGACAGGTGATACAGGTGATCCTCCACGCCCTCTTTGAATGGAGTTATGCACCTGTGAGGAAAGCACCGCCCACTGAAAGAACGCTCAGCACACCACCGGTGGCTCTCCTTCACTTTTTTTTATTGACCTGTCCCTCTACTTTGCTTTTTTCTCAGCGTCTGGGCTGTTAGAAACCTATTTGAGAAGTTTTGCCCATGTCACCACCCACTCTCGTGCATGTCCCACCCCTGGAGGCGGAGCTTCGCTGATCTCACATGCGCCCTTTTGGTTTTGCCCTATGCCCAACCCATCCCAAACTTGACCCGACTTATGCAGGTGCTTCCTAAGGTGATATCGAATTTCTGTACAATTGAACGAACAAACAAACAATTAGGCGCAAGCGTTTCACATATGATGAGCTGTCGTATAGATTTCGCCTGAGTTTCAAATTTGGAAAACCTTCATCTAGCTACTAAACTATTATGAAGTGTTAGTTCTTTGGAGTGCGCATCTGTGAGCGAAATTCGCATTTAAAATTAGAAATTTCGATTAGATTAGATTTCTATGGATTTCTATGAATTTCCGATTATGTTTTCATGGAAAATTAGTATTAGTAATTAGTCTGGGAAATAGGTCAAATGCCGAAGGTATTTTCGGTAAGAATCCTCCGTGAGCAAAAAGTTTTTTTTTGTCCATAGAGCCTCTCGCCACTCTCAGTTGGCTGTGATCCGGATAGATGAATCGTCCATAGTATAGGGATGTAGCACGACGGTAAGTAGCCAGGAGAACGTTTGGTGTATAAGAATTAGGTGATATTCCCCAATTTGAACGATCTGGTGCCGCTTTGTGGATATAGATTCCTCGACGATAGGTGATCGTGGAATTGTTTCCATTATTACCTCCTCTAGTTCTTGCGGCGACGGGGCGAGTTGTGATTTTTAGTCTGCTACGTACGTCATAAATGTGTAGACTGGATATTAATCAACGGACCAATATAATGAGCATCAGTTGGCTTTCCATTTCATAAATATTTTCTCATCCCACTCTTGTGATCTTCACACTCTTGATCGTGCCTACGTGACTTTCGTTAGGACACTCAAACGGGCATACAAACAGACACGCAAAGTTAGCGCTTTATATATGTAGAGAATGGGCTTCAGTATATAAGAAGAAGAGCACTTTCTTGGCTCTTTTGCTTCTGTCATTCCAGAGGCTGCCTTCTGCTGTCATAAAGATCAGTTATTCTTTTTACTGGTGTTGATCGTAGAGCGGTCGTGATCCTGCTGAAATCGAGTGGCTGTTGTTTTGGCTTTGTGCTCTCCTAGCATGATTGCTATAATGGTTGCAAGGCCTGCTATCCACTGCTGTGATCTGCTAGTTTCAGCAGGATCTGACATAAACTTTCTCCTCATGCACCGGCACCAGACACTTCTTTTCGAATTCAACAGCGTTACGTTCCTCGAGGGTATGGTTTGAATGAAAATATAAAATTGTCGCTTAGCGGCGAAGGCGACGTCGCGCGCGGAGGAATGTAGCAGAATGAAGCAGAAGCATCGCAGCAACTAAGAAGAGCAGGAACACAGGAATCGGTAGAATCATGCCAAAAGTAATACTCTCATATAGATCTTATTTATCTCGTTGTATAACGAGCGGTAGAACAGCCACAGCGAGGCAACTGGTCCGTGTCATGTGGCGAATCAATTACACAAGACCGATTAAACTTTCAACGAAGTGAGTTCGTCAGGAAACGCTGTTTTGTTTCCGGCTTTTCTTTACTCGTTGTTAAAGGCACAGTTCACGATAAAAATGGTTTCTGAGTTCTCCTCCTAGGGATACCCAGGCCCCTAAGGTTAACAGGAGGAACGCTGTCAAGTCCCAAAACTCAACAGCTAGGGCACTGTGGGAGCCCCATTACCAGAACGCGTGACCCCTCGACCGACGAGTGTCGAGGCGATTGCAATATTCGCGCTAGACCCACAGCACGCAATCACTGACTGTCGAGTACTAAGGCTGTGTTTTTCTCCTTTTCTACTACTCTATTGTTCTTTTTGCTGCTGCGATCCCTTATTTAATTTTCTACTTCAACAGGCTGAAAAAGGTGGGCTATTTTTACTGTAACAAGCGTTTTTGTTAACTTATGCTTATGAGGGAACGAATTTTAAAGGACATTTTGCTTCCTATAGTCAGCTAAGGGCGCCACGACCCGACACGTACCAATGGCACACATTGTATAGCTCGTCCGATCGTCCCATTCTTCTTCATTTTTCTTGTCCCATTCTCGTCTTCTAGCCCTCTTTTCAACAATTTTTTCGAAGCCTTTTTTTACTTCGGAAACGCCGTCTCACGCAGTTTCCTCGCCTTCATCGCACTATTTTCCATCTTATCTTCCATTTTTTGTCATAGTCTGGATCACCCAAAATCATCGTGAACTGTGCCTTTGAACATCTGGCCTCTCTGCTTGGATGATAAGCAAACCGGTAAATGAGTGCTCTCTGAACTGTTTTATTCTTGCATGGTGGAGCTTTGCACGCATATTTGTCGTTTTCTTGTGAAAATATTGAATAAGTCAACTCATGGGTCCCAGGGCGGTCATTATAATTTCCAAGGATTTTTATAAGCTAATTCCTTTTTTCTAACAATTTATTCGTCACAGTTGCTAGTTTGTTCTGCCTTTTAATGAACAAGCTTCTTGGTAATACTCATTTGCGCACCCACAGTTGACAACTGATGGATCTCGTAAAATTATCGACTGCATCGACTGCTCTGGAGCTGGCGATGTCGACACAAGCATTGTGAAGTCGTCGGTGGGCAGTGTTGTTGTTGGTCTGACCGGCCGCCTTTTGAAAGTAAAGTTTGTTATATGTTCATTACTTATAATTTGGATATAACCGTTACGGTTCGAGATACCGAGAACTTGGAAGAACCCCACCGGGAAGTGGCATCTTGGAATTAAACCTATCTATGAGTTGTACCCGAGGTCCCTACGTAAAATCGTCAAGGTACCAGTCAGACTTAATTGACTCCAACTTGTAATCCAAATGATCTTTCACTTTCGTTTCAGGAAGATTGGCAGAGAGAATCGTGGGAGTCTCCGCAGCAACTGGCAAAAGCAGACGCCCTTCGTCAACTGCTTGAACACGAAGATATCGTCGGAGGATACAGTGACAAGGATGTAGGTGGCTCTTTATTCAAATATAGCCCCACCGGATCGGACCACCAACGCATATTTTTTTAGGCGGATAAACACGACCGTGAAAATCTGGCATGCCAGGTAGATTTCTTGAGATCCATTGACAAATTGGAAGACAAGGGACCTGTCGCAGATTGCATAGTTTGGCATGATGGTGAACAGTGGAAGTAAGTTCAATGTACGCAGTGGTTTCTGTGATCCCAATCATTTTTTTCTTAGGGCCTGTATCGATACGTCTTTCCGAGGTCGGCTTTCTCTATGTCATGAAATGGGTGATTTTCGACGTACCGGACAGTATAATAAGCTCTCCGAGAGAGGTACCGGGCCTGCCAAAAATCACCGATAAAATAAAATAAAAAATAATATAATAATATAAAGATAAAATTTGCTGATTATTTAAGACGTGGCTAACTATACGGTGCGCATTGCACCATCCGGAAATCGTTTGGAAATATGTTTGCCTAATGGTGCTCACGGTTCGCACGTGGCCAACATTGCGGCGGCCAACTTTCCAGACGCCCCTGAGCAGAACGGTCTTGCACCTGGAGCTAAAGTTTGCACTAAAGACTGTCTTGCTCTCCTTTCAACTAAATGTTATTGTTCAGATTATATCAATGATGATTTCTGATATCCGTATAAACTCAATGGAAACTGGTACTTCGTTGATCAGAGCGTTTAATCTGTGCGTTGAAATGAAGGTGGACATTGTAAACATGTCTTTTGGAGAAGGGACCAATTTTCCGGATAGAGGGTATGTAAACGATGATTTCTGGAAAATAACAGTCGATAGATAAAACTATTCGTCAATTTGAGCGGCTTTGTTTGTCCCTACCTTCAACGTATGTCAGATATTTCATTCTTTTTGTTTATTCGCGTCATTTGGTATCTGCTACCATGAGATGGTAGATGACCACAATGCACTGACCAAATAGTGCCCCTAGATGTGCTCCGAGTGGATGTCGGCGTTGGGTATAGTTCGGCTCCGAAAGGCCTTGTCAGAACAATTAGACTTTTGGTTCATTCACACTTTCTTCTTTCTGCCGTTTTACTGGATGTTGTGGGAGCTTTCACTGTTCAACGATGGCATTTCGTTCAGACGTGTGATCGACGAGCTAAAGAGAATCATTGAGGAGCATGATATTGTTTTCGTTGCCTCTGCAGGAAATAATGGGCCAGCTCTGTCTACTGTTGGGTCCCCGGGCGGCACAACGTCTGGAGTTCTTGGTATATGGAGTTTTACTGCATTAATTGTTGTCTAGCCTGTTATCTCCTGTTGTGCCTATAGCCCACCCCTTGCTTGATTCAGGTATAGCCGCTCGAATCTCTCCCAAACAAGCGGCCACTCTTTATGGCGTCTTCAAAGGTGTCAAATCCTCGTTGTACCCATGGAGCTCTCGTGGTCCTTCGTTCGTTTTCACGTCTGCCCAGAATCCAGTTATTGAAGTGATGTATTTTATTGTTTTTTCCCGGCTGTATTTTAAGTGTCGATGGAGCGTTGGGTGTGTCGTTGTACGCTCCGGGAGCTGCAATCGCCGGCGTTCCTCGATATACTCGCAGATCAATGGAAATGATGAATGGGACAAGCATGAGTTCCCCGAACGCTATGGGAGCAATAGGTGCTTCAAATAGCGTGATTTCTAGACGAATATTCCTCCACTGATTCGTTTTCAGCTTGCATGCTTTCGAAACTACGCGCTGACAATATTCCTTGGACCCCATATCGAGTTCGAATCGCTCTAGAAAACACCGCAGCCAGAAGTGTCAGCGAGGAGGCATTTGGTGGAGGTCACGGTTTGGTACAGGTTGTCTTTTTCTTCTGCCTTCTGAGAGAACTTGTGTGTAGTATTTTTTCTAAAGGTGTTGAACGGTTACGAATATTTTCGTTTGAATAAAGATGTCTTTCCACCTACTTTCATAACTGGTATAGACGTTCGTGTAAAGCAGTCGAATCGGAGCTCGAGAGGTATTTTTGTAGCTAATCAGTCCGCTTATGTACAAGTGGATACATGAAATATATTCAGGTATATACATCCGAGAGTTGCTTGAGTCACGAAAGCTACAAGAATATATAATCACTGTGGAACCTAAATTTAAACAGTTTTCGGGTTGGTTACATTCTTGGCAGTATTCGCAGCGTTTGATGTTCAGCACACAGTTCAAGATAATATTGGCAAATCGGATTTTGCCATCAAAATCTCACTGCGGTCTGATAGCGAATTTTTGGAGTTTCCACGTACTTTATTTTTGAATGCGGGAGAGAGCAGTTTTGCAGTGAAAGTCGATCCCACGTTCCTTTCCTCTGGAGAATGTTGTTACACTGAGGTACGCTGTTTCAAATCCATCCCTTTTTGGTCCTTAGCAAGCTCATTTCCACTTGTTCTTCCCTGTAGCATACTAGCCTTGTCAAACCCCGGGCACCTCGCTGTTACTTCAAAGTTGCTCCACAGTATGGTAGGATGTTCTATATTTATCTGCCGTAGTAGCTGTTATTTGAGGTAATTCGGCTCTAAGGAATAACGTTCCTTCGTGATGTTATTGAAAAGTACGTCAACTTGTCAATTTTCATTCAGATTGTTGGAGTGTCTGGAGATCATCTTGATTTGGGGCCTTTGTTCCGTGTGCCAATCACTGTTATCAGCCCTGAAGAAGTTTCAATTGACGATGATCATACGTACGAACGTGAATTTGAAGCACTACCTGGAGAAGCCAATCGCTTTTTTATAGCGGTACCTTCGTGTGCCAATGTGTGTGGTTCGTGGTCTTTTCTCATCCCATTTTTGTGCAGCGCGAGCATTCACTGAGAATCCTAATTTACAGAAATTTTTCTGGAAAATGTGACGCGGTCTTCACTGAAAGAGCGTTTTATATTGCACTGTTTACAGATTATAGACGAGAAATGCTTCCGCAACTCGGAGACCTATAAGGTTGGATATACTCCATGTGAATTTTGGGTTTATTCTCTTTCACCCATTAGTTTTATTCTTAGAATCTTGGCCCAGATAGCTACGAATGGAGACATTTTGTTTCCGTAGTTGAAAACCGTACTCTGGAAATATGTCTGGTACGCAGCTGGACGCGCGGTCCTGAGGGAATTACTGTGAGGCTGTTCACACGATTTCATGGAGTCAAGAGGGATCCGAATATCAATCTGGTAAAACAACTCTATTTTCCTTACTACAGCCTTTGATCTCGTTTGCTTTTCGCTCTTCATCCCCTATGAGCTTGATTTGACTACATCTCATCCGTCATTACTTTTGAATTTTTACATTGATAAACACAGCTTTCATGAGCAGAAGTAGGATAGTGGCAAGCCAACCAATACTTCCATACCTCTGGGGTCGGTCATTCGTTACCCGACTCGTCTGGGTGGATAAAAGCATTGGCTTGAATAACGGTTGGCTATCGCAATTCATTGATTAGGCCAAATACGCCGCTATGTTTGAAAAATCACTACGTTTCTAACTGGAAACCGAAAGCGTGGTGCATCCTAGGTCAGGATTGATTACCGACGTCCTTATTTCTTGCCTTTATCCATAACCTTTGTCCACTAACTTCAAGTCACCGTTGAGCCTCAGTGAAAGGCATAGACGGCGGTAAGCAAAGAGGAGAAACGAGCCATCATCTATTTTAGTACTCTTACTCAACACTCTTAAATGGAACGAGCCATCCTCCCCTCTAAATGAACTATTTCATCTCTTTGCCATGCTTGCTTATTGCTTTACACGCTTCAATCCAAATTTCTTTATTTTCCCAATCAATGTGCTCTAAAACGAGCATTGGAAGCCTAATCATAAGTATAAATAGCGTCTAAAAGCGTTCGCCTAGGTCCACGGCTCACCGTACACTCCAATTAGAATCGAAGCAGCTCCATTCCGCCCTGTCAACATTAGACCGACGATTGGATTCACGTAAGTGCAAATGTCCTCTAGCAAGGGGAGGATACTAGGTCGCAGTGGCCATCCAAGATGAGACCGGTTCTCAAATCCGCGAACGATTCTGGGGCAGAGTTGCGAGAGCATTTCTTCTGTGTGATATGGAATTGGCCGAACATGTAGACACTGCAGAGTCCTTTCACCGCATGTGGATGGCGCTACAGGTAAAGCAGTGGGCTCACAGGAGTTGCGTGGAGCTTGCATCCCACGTGCATGAGTTTGTTTTGCTTTTTTTTAAAATGTATGTTGAAGCCTTGCAAAACTCTTCTAAACCTCCAATTGACTATATAAAGCCATCGCTCATCTTAAAGAATGAAAGGAATAGTCTTTCAGGGTAAGTGTTTTATTGGCTTTCTCTTTTTCTTTCTATTGGTGAAGAGGTATTCCAGTGTAGTCGTGAATTGGAGGATTAAGAGAGTTGCAAGGTTTTTACAAAAATTTCATACAAAAGGAAAACAACTCCATGCACACGAGATGCAACCTCTCGTGCTACGCCTGTGAGTCCATCGCCTCACCTGATGCGCCATCACTTCACATCTGACGAAGAGAAGAATTGCATTTTTGTTCCCAGAGCCTTTCCGCAGATTCGGAATGGCTATACATCTCATGTTGTGCGGCCGCTTTTGTCTTTTATCCATCCCCTATAAGTGGCCACTATAGCGTACAGGCCGCAGCGTCGGGCCTTCTCATTGTTACATGTGCATGGAAAAGACTATCTCACTAACATGCCACTGCGACAACTTCTGAATTCCGTAGACTCCGCGAAAGGTTCTAACAGCGTGTGTTTAGATTTTAAAAAATTAACTGCAGAACTTTTCCCAAGCACGCTACCGTATCTTGGCAGAATCAGCTTCTTTGCAGTTGCTTGTTTTATTCAAGGGGGGGGGGGGTTGAGCTTCGAGAAGTGAGTGTTTAGACTGTAATTCGTATAGTGGGAAGTATTCGAAAGCCCTAGTGTATTATGCTGGGAAGAAGTCTTTCCCCTTTTTTTGTTCGTTTGCTGCATTAGAAATCGTGAGAATGGGGAGGCTCAATATGAATACGCTCAATGTTATGGAAGTACATGCAGATTTTTAACATTTTTCATGGTTAAGTCTGTTTCAGCACGCTTCATGTACCATTTAAACCGATGTCGGTGAAGGTTGAGCCTCTGGGTCCGCGAGATCTTTTAGTTAGAGGAAAACAGATTCATCGCATCCTCCTGACATATAAATTGCATGGTTTGTTTCGAAAATTTGATGTGATAGCGTTTTTTCACCTGATTGCGTTTTAGTCTCAAAATGCTGTGAGATTCGTCTCGATTTACCAAGTGTTACCTCGTACCTCTACGAATCTCCTTATGACTCCGTTCTAGTCCAGTTGTTTTCGTCTACGAAAGAATTTATCGGTGCTTCAAGCAGTTATCCTGAGAGGGTTTGTGTTGAGTTTATTTCGTTCCCAGTTCTTGTGAACATGGAATAGTTGCAGTATTCATTCAAAGTAGAAAAAGGTGAGTACGTAGCCCAGGTGGAGGTTCGTCATCCTGAACCTAGCCAGCTCGAATTACTTGCAGATACGCCACTACAGTAAGTAGTAATTTCAATCTGTTTTCAATTCTACTAGCCAATACTCGAGGCACGTTTTAGTGTTCGTGTTCTCATAACTCCGACTCTGACCTTAGACCTCACTTCGGCACCTCTAATCGGAGAAAATGGTATGCCACCCAATATCCACATAATTATCCCTGTGCTGTTAATATATCGAGTCTAATCAATCATCTAATTGGTTTTCAGTCTTCAAGTGGACAAACAAATTTCTCAATCCGGCCCAACAAGTCACCTTGTACGCTGGCAGTATCCCTGATGATAAGTTAGTTCCTCGTTGTTCTTGTTGTCGTGTTAATTTTACGCCCTACTTGTTGTTGAAGGCTTCCCAAGTCGATCAATATTGTGGGTGGATCGTATTTGACAGGAAACTTCGTCGTAATGAGCAATAGCGGAACCAAAGCGGTTGGTTTAGCCTAGAAATGATTGTTTTTCTACCAACTTACAAACCAATTCGGAAAATATGGTAAAGCTGTTATTTTCTTGTTCATGAGCCTTCGTAAAAAGTACGTGATTCCATTTTTGTTGTGTTGATGTTACAGGTTGATAAGACTGCAATCACTTACACCTTCACTGAATACAGTGGTCGACCACCCAAAGCTCTATCGATGGTGATTCTGAAGGATAAGAAACCTCATAATGAAGAAGAAGAAATGAATGGTTTGTTAAGGTTCTTACTAGTTCAGTTTTGAAAGTACTTTGCTTAGAATTGAGTTCTGATATGCGCGTTTCTTGATGTCCCTTTTCACTTATGCCCTGTGGATTGAGTTCTGATATGCGCGTTTCTTGATGTTCCTTTTCACTTATGCCCTGTATCCCTGTTTGACTAAGAATGGCTGATGTCCACTCAGATGATATTAATAGCAAACCTGTGGTGATTTATAGATCCAATTTGGGTGTTTGTCAGGCCATTGTTTGTCAGTATGTAGTTTGTTCTATCCATCTTAGTCATTAGATCAGAAGCTGGGAAATAGTCTCACCAATTATCGATCGTTTGTAAAATTGTGACCAACTGTTCGCTACGTTATAACCTTCTGCAACCTGCTGCACTACGAACATGGCTTGCAGCTGAAATCATAAGGTTGTTTGTCAAGATTTATGTTGAAATTTGGGATGGCTTTTGAGAAATATATCATATCATGTGGGGAATGCTTTGCCAGTAAAATGAAGAAGCAAGGGTTTACTCATCAACTAATTAACACTGTTCATGAGAGCAGGCTTTTGGGATGTGAGCCATAATCTTTGAAGTGCCTACAGCCCAGCCAAAATCAGGTCATCGGGGGCTGATTTGTCTGCTTCTGGAAGCTCTTTACTATCCTCAAAATCCTTACCATTCCAATGATTCCAGAAGCGATTCGTGATGCTCAAATCTCATGGCTTACAAAGCTGAAAGATCCGCTTGCTGTTCATCGTTTGTATTCTGACCTTATCGCTATGTATCCTGATCATTTGCCCCTAATGCTTACCAAGCTGAAAATCCTCGCAGACAAGAAGGGAAGTTTCTTTCATGGCATGCATTGTTTATCTATGCAGTTTCCTGAATAGTATTTGTTTAGCGTTCGCCAGCAGAAGATGACACCATGTGCTTGATCATTCAGCATATTCTCGAATTATGCCATCCAGATGATGTATTGAAGTTCATGGGATCTCATCATTGGGATCACAGTGTCGAACACATGAGTATGAGAAAGTGAGGGGAGATGTTGCTTTATGGTGGTGAAGGACCATTATTGTGAAGGACCTTTATTGTGACCATGTACACGTAGGAATCAACGCATGATGTTGAGCTTTGAGGAAATAGGAATGGGAGGAGGGTGGGGAGATGTTCTCACATCATTAATGAAGTGCCAACTCAAGCAGTTGAGGAAAGGTAGTGAGATCAAAGTTTGAGACTATGGTGGGGACGGACGACCTAAGAGGTGGTGAGCTAGGAGCATTTCTACCGATTTTGGATTTTACCTCAATTTTGCGAGTTTCCTTTTTCGCTTATGCATAGCTTATTCTTTTGTAACAATTCAATTCCAAGAGATATGGAAGAGCGCAAAGAAGCAATAATTGATTGTATGCTGGTTCGAGCTCATCGTATTGTTGATGGATTCTTAAGAGCTAAGAAGGACTGTCCCATTTCTTTTCGTAAGTCACTGCAACCAGTGTTCGGGGTTGTTCAACATGCGAAGGTATTTCTTGTAGATCCGTAGTATTCAGTCTAGGTGATTGTAGAATTTTGAGCATTGCAGGCTCAAGTCGATGACAAACAGAAGAAATCGAAGAGCGACGATTATATGCAAACTGAGGATGCTAGTACTGTGATTGAGGAAGTCGATGTTCCCATAGTACTGCTTCTGTGTGATCATAGTAACATTTAATATTCAGGATAGCAGAGGCTTCACTTTGGAAGAGGTCAAGGCTGCTTACAACGATCTTCTTACATGGGTGTCGCCTGATGACGTGAAGGTGAAGCGTGGGCCTCCTATCTTTTAGGTGTTTTTCGTTGCTTTAAATTGTGAAGATGGATAAAGGGCAGAAGTTGTGCATCGGCAAGTGGTGCGCCCTATCAGATTAGATTTTTGCGAGGAACATGACTGATGATGTAGCGGGACGTGAGTTCATGTGAGGGGTAAGAGACACTGTTGTGTACAAACATATTTTATTATTAATATATTAAATATGTTACGGAACTGGATTAGAGGGGAACAAGGCAAGTGGGCTGTCGCCGATGCGATGGACGCTACCCACAGAGTTGTATGAACGAGGTGAGGCAGCAGCAACCATGAGGCATTTTTCGCCTCGTTTCGTTCTATAGGTGCCCGGTGTAACGTCTGGATCTTGATTGACAGGTGGCCTCGTTCGGGTGGCAGTCAGGTGGCGAGGATACGACATCTCTATTCCTTACTGCAAGCTCGTCCTCGAGCTTCGAATAAGCTCTCAAGCGGTACTGTACGTCATCGGGGGTTGGAAGTTGATGAAAACGGATAGAATGAATTCGTATCCTAAAATATCGTGCTGCTAGTTGACAGTATAGTAATTTGGACGAACCAGGGGGCAGGCGGCGTTGTACAAAAACTGTTAAGAAGCACAAATAATGACTGTTGTCCATAAGGGCTTGCGCCACACCTTCGAGAGAAGCTTGACCTCGAGCCGGAATGGGTGGAAGTGATATGGATCCCTATGAGTTATCCTTAAACACTGTGATAATTGGTGTTGGTCTCATAATGACATAGCGAGGCTATGATGTTGGTCTCATAATGACATAGCGAGGCTAATTTTACGAATTAGTCAACTTTTCCTTCTTTTGTATGTGATAGAAATTACAGCGAAATAAGACAGTATAATAAAGCTTATGACAACTTTAAACAAAATGTGCTATAGGCAAAGTCTATAAATATAATACAGGGCCGGATTATGCTAAATGTCATTATATTTTTGAACTGGTATATAAACTGTGATACGAATATCAGTCTATGCATGCTGAGGTCCGACTGATATACGGACATGATTAAAATAGCTCTGAAGCAAATACTAGTCTTGTTGAGGGCGACTAGTATAAGGGCGTTTTTTCTTTTTGTTTTTAAGACTGGAAAATATGTGGGTGGCACACGCAGCGTGCGCTCTTCGTAAACCGCCCATTCCAAGAGTTTTTGAGAGCATCGCGGCATTGCGGCAAAATTGAAAGAAGTTTTCCGAACCTACCAGTGCAGGCAGTAGGCGACTACTTATTCGAAAGGATTTCTGTTGATCTTCTTCATAACTCATCGCCGAAAATGCATACTGGTTTCTGAAAAAGGCGGAAGCCCCTGGTTATTGATTACCCTCTTACGCTTACTCATCTAGTGCACAAGGGTCTGCTGTGATATGTTGGGTATGAAAAAATGTATGTTGATATTGGTATGTTGGAAGCATTTTACTATCTTCACGTTCTCTACATGGTCTCCATTAGAGTAAGGTAATATAAAGGCCAAAAGTTTTGGAGGAGAGTACGAAGATTAGAAACGGTTGTAGCCATGGGACTCCTGGTTATCGGTATCTTCGCTTTGAGTGGCTTTAGTGATGGTCGTGGTGAGTCATGGAAGAATTCGATTGCTTGGTGGGTCTAGGGCATGAGAACTTCATTAACTGTTGGCCACCAGTTGAAGCGATAGTCTCTGTGTTTGTAAGGTTCCACATTCTTTCTTGGCAGGCCGTTGGTAAAAGTCATGTTCAAAAGAATTTTCGTTCAGTAGCCATGTTAAAGCCTGGATATAGGTCTAGGACCTCTTTCGGTCTTCTATTTTAGAGTATGACTGGCGAATCATCAAGATCCATTCACATTCCTGTAAGATCCCCTCTGGCCATGTCAGGAAAATGGTCGGTATAAAAGTTTTCTTCAAATTTGGTAATTGCCGTGCGCAAATCACGTCTATCTGATCGAGAAAGTTTTCGAAGACTGCGTTTGCGACTCCTGTTCAATGTGCCAGAGAGAGGCGATCATTTTAGGTCTTGTGAAGCTCGTTATATCCCCTATTTCACTGAACTTTTCCAGGAAGGGAATTGATCCTGCACCACCTTTATCCCAGAAAAGACAGGAATCTTGGATGCATATGATGATAACCAAAATTCGGTAAAAGCGGAACCGAGCAGGTCGGCAATACTATTACTTCCAGCAGTGTCCATATTAGGATTTTGAATTGAGAAGTAAAATAAAAAATTTCCTAGACAGGTACTACAAATGTGAAATGAAGAGGATAACCTGTCAGTGTATTAATGAAGAGACACACTAATTTCAAAGTCGTAAGGCGCTATATGTAGCAGAACTCGGCGAGATGGAAGCTGAATCTACTGCTTGAGGTGGTTGAATGGGTTGCATTGAGGTCGCTGGCTCATGTTTATTTATTTATTCAAACTGTACTCATGGTGCGCACAGACAGAACCAAACGTGAGTTAAACATAAAGCAGGGAAAAGATTAAACTAAAACAGACAGTAATCAAGAAGCTCAATACAAATTGAAGAGAATACGACATGTAGACTGCACCAACCTGACTGGATGTCCATAAAGCTGAAGACAAACGAGTCGACACTAACATAGAAGACCGAAATTCGTGTCAAATTGGCCCATATAAATAACCGCATCAGCCATACGTATACACGGGGTCAGACCTTCATTGTAGTACAGCTCGTAATCCATTGTGATATTAAATTTCGTGCTATATGTCATTGGGATACATAAGCCTAATGTAGGGAAAGGTAGAACGTTATTTACCAGGTGAGAGGAGTGGGCATTGAAATGTGCTGCAACGAGCTATAAAAAAATTAATTATTAGCTTCCACTTGATTTGTTCCCAAAACTTGCTCTCAAGGTCACCGCTAACTAATTAATGGCCAATCTATTTTTGGATGCAAGAGGGTCAATCGAGTCCATTTCATCATTTTTAACCTCCTATTGCTGGAAAGCAGGACCTAACAGGTGCACCTCATGAGTCCGGGTCTATTTTTGAAAGATAGGGCTATACAGGAAGAGCTTATCAACTCATAAGGCCATGTTACCTTGTAAGGATGTCCAGCAACCAATTTTGAGTGGCTTCCTTCTCTTATGTTAGACTGGAGATGGAACGTGGTAGTCAAAGTCGTGGCTCCATCTGGATCACATTGTGCCGCTTCTCTGGCATAGAAGGGCAAAGGGAAAGTGAGGAAACCGAAATCGACAGTCCTGTCTAAAGGCCTTTTCAGATTTTGTGGCATTATTCACAACTTGGCTCCCTTAACACGCGTAGCCTCCATGTATAGTAAAGATACACTTCCCGGTAGGGTATCCCGCTGGGGTAATGTTGGCCGATACATCGATATGCTACATCAATCTGTTTGTGTAATTGACCGCTCAACCATAATTTCGCGTCCATTTGTCGTACAGTGTTCCAACTCTGAGAAAGTTGAGGAGGTGTGGTGGAACAGAAGCTGTCGAGCAACCGATTTTTACCAGTGTACCTTACTGCTGTAGAGATGCTGCTAACTACTGGTGTTTCTCGAGGAAGAAAGGGGGTGTTATGGTAGTCTGAGTGAGGCGTTCGAACCTAGTATATGAAAGAGGAGAGTCAGGCATAATTCTGTTCCGTCTCCGACTATTTTATACAAATTCCGTGTAACTATCTATAGAACACTCTATTGCTCAGCCAGGAGTTAAGGTCTCCCCGCATCAGTACAGAACACTTACGTCTTCAAAATTGAAGACTAGTATAGAACCTCTGCGCTTACATGCTTGTCACGATTTTTGCATAGAATTTCATCAAATAAAATACTGGCCAACGAGATCGTTAATTGATATGTTATCATGTGCCTGCTTCGACGGGGCTGGTGAATAACAGAAGAACAAGGGAATTCTCATTTCTCCTTCGGTGAAGTACTGAATTCCACAATAATACGGGTAAGCAAGTAAGCAAGAAAGTAATTGTTTTAGGACCCTTCCTTGAATGTCTCGGTTAATATATGGATGCATAAACCTATGTAGATGGTCGTCATGTGCGGTTTCTAGAGGTGATCGCTCTCGACAGACGGCTTATGACGTTATCAGTTGTGTTCTAACGGTTCTCACCATTTTTTTCGGGAGAAGGCGTTACACTACGTTGCTAAAACGGTTACCCTTCCGGTTTTTTTTTTCAAGAAGCCATGGGATGTGCACGGCATCGTGCGTAGGGCAACTGTTAAAGAATAAAATATATCATGTCTAGGCATCTGAGGGTAGGTTGTTACTGTTTGTTTTTTCTCCGGAGTACTTTTTCCTTGACGCATATTCTACTCTCGATTATATGACTAACCAACAAGGCTTCCATTCATCTAGGAAATGGCTTTTGACCTTGCGCTTCACGTGCTCCGTTGAACGTAATGCGACCAATGAACGCAGTAGGCCAGCAACCAGACGCTTTGCTTGAAGCTGTCCTAGGGAAAATCAGTACATGCTTAATGCTCGCCATCCGACTTCTGTTTTTTAAATACCCGGGCGGGTGAAAGTCCTATGTTTGTTCGAGGCTGGTACAAAAAAAGCTAAATAAATGGCGTCCATATCAGTAGCATTATCAACACGTTAAGGCTACCCAACTGTGGGTTATACGTTGGAAATGTGTTTGGGCCGTAATATGTATATGAGAGCTTGCGCCAGGACCATATTGCACTACTAGTTCCAGTTCTGATGAAGCAAAAGGTGCTCTGGATGCACACAATTTGCAAAAGAAAAAACCGCGCTCTGGATGCGCAGTGTTTTTACTCGTAGATAATAAAGGCGGAACGTATCACTGTACCGCTACCAATAATTAAGAGAATTGTTACGTATTGAGGGACCGGTTCGAGAGATGTCCTCTTCGTAAGTATCTACTTATAAAAAATAGGCGACTTGTCTGACATCGCAAAGTCCATTGCCCCTGTCCTGAGCCGTCCATTATCGATCCACTGCTGAGGTAATGGAATACTGTCGAACAATCGTGTGAATAAGGACGGAAGGGTGTGAAGGTTGGTAAGAGGGGTAGGAGGGGTGTACACCTGAGAAGAATTTAATAATTCCGAAAAGGCCTCATCGGGGACTACCATATCAGGTGTGCGTTCGTGATGCCTATCCTTACTATATATAAAGCGCTCGCGTCTATCCGTCTGTTCTGTCTTCTGTCTGTGTGTCTGTCTGTCACGAAATTCGATACTACCTGAAGGAATACCTGGAAAGGTCGGGTCAAGTTTGAAATAGGTCGAGCTCAGGGCAAGACCCACAGAGCACACGTGAGCTCAGCGGAGCTCCGCCCCCAAGGGGCGAGGCATGCGCCAGAAATGGGCGGGGCGGGGTCACGGGCAAATTCTTATCAATCGGTCTCATAACTGTCCAGACACCGGGAAAGTTTGTGCAAAGCTGGGGGATGGGTCAACAACCTAAAAAAGGAAAGTTACCGACAGTTGGCGGAGCCTTCTTGCAGTGGACGGCACTCTCCACAGAGATTCATAACTCAATTCAACGAAGGCGTCGAGACCAGGAAAAAAAGAGTGAGCAAGGCCTTATGAGTGTTGGGCATGCGTGAGCTTGGCGAAGCCCCGCCCTCGATGGGCGGGGCGTGCGTTGAGATGGAAGCTAATTTCCATAAATGAATGTAACCTAGTTCGAAAACGTGCTAGAATGCGATAAAAAGTGGTTAGAGGTGGTGGAAGAAATGTGGCCAAATCCTCGAAGTGGGCGGTGCTTAGATCAAAAATCTATAACTCTATTCAGAAAAGCTTTGGGATGCGACAAAAAGATGTTAAGGTCTAAAAGAACAAATGTGGTCAGATCCCACAAGAGGGCGGGATTGGCACTGAAGTGAACGGGGCTCACATCGAAATTATTAAGTCTCTTCAAATGCGTTTTAGAACGCGGTAAGGTGTATGGAGGTAGTAAAAGTAATGTAGTTCGAAGTCTGAAATGGGTAGGGTTTTCAAAGAGGGGGGCAGGGCTGAGATCAAAAATTTATACATCTGTCTTTCACACTAACCCTGACCTATAGGTGTACAACTAGGGGATACCACAAAACTCTTTCAAAAATTAGGCTGAAAATTTTCTAAAAGTTAGTAACAATGGTTCCACACACAGTAGTCCCTTCTACACAAGAGCAGATGCACTACATTAACTTCGGACCTCGTGAAATAAATTCTACAATAACCCAGGCGTATACCCTGTAGAAACATGTAAATCCATACAACTACCCAAGGGTACTGTCCTCTCAAAGTTAGTGTTCATGGCCACACACAGCCCGAACTACACAGTTTACTCGACTAGATGGGCTGCAGAGGCATTCGATTGGATATATCGGGGTGCTACTCATGGCCACACACAGCCCCATTTCACAGAAGTACTCTTCATGACCACGCACAGCCCAAACCAAAATATTTGTTAATTAAGATCAGAAAAGGTTGAAGTTATTGCTCGATTGATCCCCGTAGCCGTTGCTAAAGAATGTTGTGTACACAGAAGATTTGATAAATTACATGTTTCAAATTCAAGTGTTATGTATACCTTGCCATACTCCGGTAGAGCAAACTTTTCTATTACACTTCAAACACCTTTCTTGAACTGCTTGCCGGACAGTCCGAATTTTCGTGATCTAACGAAAATATCCCATGCTTCTCATGGGACAAAAATATGATGGCCGCTACAGAAGTGTTAGGGAAGATTCAAAGATGGTAGAGGTCTATAAAGAAAATCAGAAGCTCATGTGGATCTGTCCCTTATGGCCAGAGCCCCCAGCGCACGCGGTAGCGTGCGTGGCCGCCTGGTAACAGATAATGTAGTAGGACTTAAGTTCATGTGAGAGGTTACATCGCATGTGTACATACATATTTTATTATTAATATATTAAATATGTTACGGAATTGGATCAGAGGGGAACAGGGCAAGTGGGCTGTCATCGATGCAATGGGCGCTACCCACAGAGTTGGATGGACGAGGTGAGGCAGCAGCAGCCCAGTCGCCAACCAACTCGTTTTACGGGTGCCCGGTGCAACGTCCGCATCTTGTCTGACAGGTGCTCTCGTCCAGCCAGGTGGTCGTCGCATGTCGAGGATACGACAGCACTACCACACGCATGGTTCGCGGATTGAATTTCGAGTCGTTACCCGCCCGGGCCAACCGAGCCTTCCATCCCTCTGGGGTCTTTAAATTGCTATTGAATTTGTCTGGGGGATAAAAGCGCTGGCTTCTGCAGCGGTTGACTACCGCGGCATTGTATAGGGCATATACGCATCCAAATCGCCACTAGGTAAGTCGAATACTAAATCGAAAACGAGCTTGTTCAACGTCAAAAGACTTCCAAGACTCCATAAATGGGTAATATAATATCATTCCATTGTGTTTGTTTTCGTCGTAACAATTCTGTTCGAACTGTGCCTTTCAAGGTGCTGCTGCTAGTTGCAAAGTATTCCGTTGCCTGTGGTCATCTCGGAAAAGCAGCGATCTGTTTGCAAAAGCTTATTGGTGACATGAGAGGCAATAGCAAAGATGCTACCGTGGTTGAAGGAGCTCTCATAGAGGTATTATCATCGTTTGTTTCCTTGTTTCTTGTAGGTACACCAGCTTATGGATCTGTGTATTGCTTTTCAAGGGAAAACGTGATGCAGAGTTTAATCTTTGACGCATACTGCTGCAAAACCTTTGCTGCAAAATCATCCAAACAAATTTATGATACGGTGGAGGATGCACTAATTAATATGGTTACCCACCAGGTAAAACAATCAGTAAATTAGAGGTGGCTCGAATTACTACAGGAAAGCACAGTAGCGACGCGATCTGGTTCTTGAGAGAATGTTAGGGCTCAACAGTGATTGAGAAGACCTTGGCTGTGGAACGCTCAAGGGAATCTGAAATTGAGCAGTCATAACTGAGAACAGCTGTGCACAGTCATGGTTATTAAATAACTAGAGTACGGCTCAATTGCCCGCTCTTCCACAGATTTGCTCCACTCGATCCCCTCAAGTCTTACTCTACTCGAGTCTTTCGAATCGAGAAATCAAAAACGGAGAATGAATTGAATCGAACTCTGGCAGCTTCTTTTCATGCCGTCTTCGGAAGGTTATCATCGGTTTGGTCGTGATACGTTTTACAGTACCCTTTTCTGAATAGTTATAAAAGTGCGTCCCCAAGATGCACTCTGTTACACATGATTATGCGTCAAGAGGTATCGCTCATTGCTTGCAGTCTTAACTTATTTCAATAGATCAGCACGCACTGGATCGGTATACAATGTGACTATATTTACTACTACTTAGATTTGCGAGATACTGGGTTGGATTCATATTGCGGTTCGTTTGAAGAATGATCGTTTGGTGCGAAATCGTTCTGCTTATCGTCCGTTCTGAAGTATGCACTTTGCAACCTTGTTGTAATCAGAGTGAAGTCGACTTTTTGTTAGCATCACGATTTTGTTATCATCTTTTATCCCCTATTAAGAATTATTTAGACTGAATTATCTTTCAGAAGAAAAATACGTTTTGAAGAGAAGAAAGGTTCTGGATTCGATTCTATCCTTTTGAGTTCTCAGGAAAATTTCTCCTGCTGCTCTTCTCAACCAATTAAGTGAATAGGGGATTTTAATGTGCAATGATTTAGTTCCTTGTTACTCACCTATTAGCGTTGTGTCATGGCTTTTACACGTTTATTTTGCTTCACCTCACTTCTCGTTGTCAACTTGACTTTTTAGAAAGAGTCGTCCCCGTTTATTACCTGATGATTCGTGCCTTCATATCACGGTTTTAGATTTGTTCTTCATTCGACAGTACGGTTCTGATATTTTTTGTTTATTCTGCCATGTTTCTGGTTCCTGAGGAAGTTTTTTCCTGGGTATACGGTCTGTTTCATTGAATAGTCTAGCTGTTGATTGCAATGGAAGCAAATGAAGTGAAGTGTTAGTTGATCCACTATATAAATTTCTTGATATTCAATAGAGTCAGCTTGCTTCATTCACTACACTCGATATGAAAAATTACTCCGAGAATCCGTGTAGAAATTAACGACATTGGTAGACGCTCTATGTGCATGACGATTTTTACCTAGTTGTCACAATGCACGCCACCTCCGTTAAATTTCCGATTCAGCGGAGCGCCGTTCTAAGATTCCACATGACACCAAAGCTGGACCACACAAGTGACAGCCCAGCCTTCGAATCTGGACTGTTCGTACTACAGCAATGGACATATGATGTGTGGAAACTCCTGTTTATTACTACATATTTTTTACAAGGAAGTCAGTTATAAGGCTACCGAGCGCGCGCAGTTGAGCGCCTAGCCTCGTGTAAGGCGAGTCGTCAGAATAGGATATCTTCAATGCATTGAAATGAGCCATATGAGACACGTCGATAACTTTAGGTTTCATCATCATTAGTATATAAAAAGCGCTCTGTCTGTCTGTCTGTCCGTCTGTCTGTCTGTCTGCCTGTCTGTCTGTCTGTCTGTATGTCTGTATGTCTATATGTCTGTCTGTCTGTATGTCTGTCTGTATGTCTGTCTGTATGTCTGTATGTCTATCTGTCTGTCTGTCTGTCTGTCTGTCTGTCTGTCTGTCTGTATGTCTGTATGTCTGTATGTCTGTCTGTCTGTATGTCTGTATGTCTGTATGTCTGTCTGTCTGTATGTCTGTCTGTATGTCTGTCTGTCTGTATGTCTGTATGTCTGTATGTCTGTCTGTCTGTATGTCTGTCTGTATGTCTGTCTGTATGTCTGTATGTCTGTCTGTCTGTCTGTATGTCTGTATGTCTGTCTGTATGTCTGTCTGTCTGTCTGTCTGTCTGTCTGTCTGTATGTCTGTATGTCTGTATGTCTGTATGTCTGTCTGTCTGTCTGTATGTCTGTCTGTATGTCTGTATGTCTGTCTGTCTGTCTGTCTGTCTGTCTGTCTGTCTGTCTGTCTGTCTGTCTGTCTGTCCGTCTGTCCGTCTGTCTGTCTGTTTGTCTGTCTTTCTGTTTGTTTGTTTGTGCGGGAATTCGATATAACCTGAAGAAACACCTGGAGAATTCGGAACAAGTTTGGAATGGGTTGAGCATAGTGTAAGCGCAACAGAGCACATGTGAGCCTAGCGGAGCTCCGCCTCCAAGGGGCGGGGCCGTAGGCGAATTCTTCTAATTCGGTATCATAACATTCCAGACACCGGAAAAAATGTTCAAAGGTGAGGGACGGGTCAACAATTAAAATAAAGGGAACTTACCGGCGGTGGGGGGGAGCGTTTTGCAGTGGGCGGTGCTTTCCACTTTCCACAGGGCCAGGAAAAGAAATGAAAAGAGTGAGCAAGGCTTTTTGTGCGGGCATGCGTAAGTGCAGCGAAGCTCAAAAATTATAAACAGCTCTAATAAATCCTATTTATTCAATTACATAAGAGCCAAGATTAAGACATCACGAAGGATTTGCACTCTTGAAAAAGTGGATGGCTTGTGTGCTATCACTGACTCCGAAAAGGCTGAAACCCTAGCTGATGAATTTCAGAAAGTATATGAGAGTTGCAGGACTACATGTTCCGTGACACCTAATCTTATATCTTTTGATCCTGTGAGTGATTCAGTAGTTTTCACCAGCCAAGACATTCTTAATCGCCTGCTCAAATGGCCGTCAAGTGTTTCTCAGACACCAGACGGAATTCCTTTTTCGTTCATAAAGAACGTCGCACCATACATTGCTTTTCCTTTGGAGTTTATTTTCAACAGAAGTTTGCAGTATGCCGAAGTTCCTCTTAGATGGAAGCATGCTATTGTTCTGCCTTTACCCAAGAAGGCTCCCTTCAATGTTCCGGGTAATTATAGACCTATAAGTTTGACTTCTATCTTTTGTAGGTTATTTGAGAAAGTGGTAAAAGTCGCTATTGTTGATCATTTAAATAGTAAGCAAATTTTACCTGATTGCCAACATGGGTTTAGGAAAGGTCGTTCTACAGTTACGCAAATGCTTGCAACACTCAATGATTGGGTAGGAGCCTTGGATCAAAAGTCTTGTGTGGATGTCATATATTTTGATTTCCAGAAAGCCTTTGACAAAGTGTGCCATACTAAACTAATTGTGAAACTATTACAAGTTGGAGTACACCCCAGAATAGTACGATGGATAGAATCTTTTCTGTTCGAGCGTACCTTCCAAGTGAGGGTGAACAATTCATTCTCTTCCGTCAGGTACTCACCTAGTGGAGTCCCTCATGGAGGGGTCTTATCTCCGGTTTTATTTAATGTCTATACTTTCGATCTTCCTGCTACGGTTGAGAGCCACGGAGTATGCTGCAAGATGTTTGCAGATGATGTAAAGATTTATAAACCATTACGGTCTTCTGATGACTTTCTTGCTATTCAGAGAGCAATCGGTGGTATCCTTGACTGGTCTAAAGCCTGATGTCTACCCATTTCTATTGAAAAAACCAAAGTACTGCATCTGGGTAAAAACAATGTCCGTAATACCTACTTTATTTCGAACTCTCCCGTTGCAGTTGCCTCTATAGTTAAAGATCTTGGTTTTACGATCACCAGCGAGTTATGTTTTGATGCATATTGCCTTAGCATTGCTGCCAAAGCGGAATCCAGGCTTTTTCTTCTCCTTCGTGCACTATTTAGTAAGGATCCTATCGTTTTGCTCAAAGCCTTCAAAATGTACGTACGACCTATACTTGAATATGGGACCGTAATTTTTTCACCTAAGAAGAGGATTATACAGTATATCGAAAGGGTTCAAAATAGCTTTACGAGGAAAGTTTTTATTAGAGCGCTTGGTTACACTTACAATAGCATCCCTCGTGCTATTGTAAGGAACAAAATGTTGCATTTAGACTCTCTTAATAAAAGGAGAGTAGTTAACGATTTGATGACGGTGCATAAAATTATTATGGGCACAATCTCACTTGGTTCTACCAAATTGTTCTCCTTCAAATCTCCAAAAACAAGAGGGAACCCAAGGAAATTATGCTTAGCTTCGATCAAAACCTCACTAGGGAAGCACTTCTTTACTCACAGAGCTGGCTTAGAATATACCAAGTTTAGCAAAAAAGCTGGATTCTCACTCAATCTTTCTAAGGTGAGACGAGAAATTTTTCAGTTCCTCAGGAATCACAGCTAGTTGTCATCTTAGCTTTGTTGTTCTGTTGTTCTTTAACAACGTTGTTACTTGTTCCCTAATTTGTTGTTCTTATTGTTACTAATCTTTGTTGTTCTCCATTAGTTGTTGCATTTTTTTTGTGTTTCTTTAGAAGTTTATAACCACGTTTTAGGTACTTGTTCGGTTGTATTGGTTTTTGTTTTTATTGTTTGTTTTTTTTTTCCTTTCACATGTTCTTTAAGGGCATGTAATAAATTGAAATTCAGCGGAGCGCCGTTCTAAGATTCCACATGACACCAAAGCTGGACCACACAAGTGACAGCCCAGCCTTCGAATCTGGACTGTTCGTACTACAGCAATGGATATATGATGTGTGGAAACTCCTGTTTATTACTACATATTTTTTTACAAGGAAGTCAGTTATAAGGCTACCGAGCGCGCGCAGTTGAGCGCCTAGTCTCGTGTAAGGCGAGTCGTCAGAATAGGATATCTTCAATGCATTAAAATGAGCCATATGAGACACGTCAATAACTTGAGGTTTCATCATCATTAGTATATAAAAAGCGCTCTGTCTGTATGTCTGTCTGTCTGTCTGTCTGTCCGTCTGTCTGCCTGTCTGTCTGTCTGTATGTCTGTATGTCTGTATGTCTGTCTGTCTGTATGTCTGTCTGTATGTCTGTCTGTCTGTCTGTCTGTCTGTCTGTCTGTCTGTCTGTCTGTCTGTCTGTCTGTCTGTCTGTCTGTCTGTCTGTCCGTCTGTCTGTCTGTCTGTCTGTCTGTCTGTCTTTCTGTTTGTTTGTTTGTGCGGGAATTCGATATAACCTGAAGAAACACCTGGAGAATTCGGAACAAGTTTGGAATGGGTTGAGCATAGTGTAAGCGCAACAGAGCACATGTGAGCCTAGCGGAGCTCCGTCTCCAAGGGGCGGGGCCGTAGGCGAATTCTTCTAATTCGGTATCATAACATTCCAGACACCGGAAAAAATGTTCAAAGGTGAGGGACGGGTCAACAATTAAAATGAAGGGAACTTACCGGCGGTGGGGGGGGGGCGTTTTCGCAGTGGGCGGTGCTTTCCACTTTCCACAGGGCCAGGAGAAGAAATAAAAAGAGTGAGCAAGGCATTTTGAGCGGGCATGCGTAAGTGCAGCGAAGCTCCGCACATTGGGGGCGGGGCTTGCGTTGAGGTGAAAGCTACTTTTCAAAAATGAGTGTAACTTCGTTCGGAAACGCTCTAGAATGCGGGAAAAAGTGGGTAGAGGTAATGAAACAAATGTGGTCAAATCCTCGAAGTGGGCGGGGGTGGCACTAAAGTGGGCGGGGTTGGCACTAAAGTGGGCGGGGCTCAGATAAAACTTTTTAAACTCTATTCAGAAACGTTTTAGGATGCGGCAGAAAGGTATTAAGGTGTAAAAGAACAAATGTGGTCAAACCCCAGAAGTGGGCGGGGCTTAGATTGAAAATTTATGACTCATTCAGAAACGTTCTGGGATGCGGCAGAAAGGCATTGAGGTGTGAAACAACAAGGTTGTCAATTCCCAGAAGTGGGCGGAGTTGGCACTAAAGTGGGCGGCGCTTACAGAAAATTCTTAACTCTATTCAGAAACTTTCTGAGATGCGGCAAAATGGTGTTAAGGTGTAAAAGAACAAAGTGGTCAAATCCCAGAAGTGGGAGGGGTTGGCACTAAAGTGTGCGGGGCTTATATCGAAAATTTATAACTATTCAGAAATGTTCTGGGATGCGGCAAAAAGGTATTAAGGTGTAAAAAAACAAATGTGGTCAAACCCCAGAAGTGGGCGGGGCTGGCACTAAAGTGGCGGGGCTTAGATTGAAAATTTATAACTCATTCAGAAACGTTCTGGGATGCGGCAGAAAGGCATGGAGCTGTGAAAGAACAAAGTTGTCAAATCCCAGAAGTGGGCGGAGTTGGCACTAAAATGGGCGGGGCTTATACCGAAAATTCATAACTCTATTCAAAAACGTTCTGGGATGCGGGAAAAAAGTGGTATGACGTAGTAGAACAAATGTGGTCAGATCCCAGAACTGGGCGGGATTGGCACAAGTGAGCGTGGCTAACATCAAAACTATTAAGTCTTTTCAGATGCGTTTTAGAACGAGAGAAAAGGTGTCTGGAGGTAATAAAAGTAATGTGGTTTGAAGTCTGAAGTGGGTCTGGTTTGCAAAGAGGGGAGGGGGCTAAGATAAAAAATTTATACATCTTTCCTTCCCACTAACCCTGACTACATAGGTGTACAACTAGGAGATGCCATTAAACTCTTTCAAAAATTGGGCTGAAAATTTTTTAAAAGTTAGTATCCATGGTTCCATACACATTAGTCCCTTCTACCCAAGAGCAAATGCGTGTAAATGTAAATGTCAAGACGTGTAAATCCCTACAACTACCCGAAGGGACTTTCCTTTCAAAGTTAGTGTTCGTGGCCACACACAGCCCAAACTACCCAGGGTTTCTTCGACTACATGGACTGCAGAGGTATTTGATTTGGATACATCGGAGTACTTTCATGGCCACACCTAGCCCTATTTCACATACCAAAAAAATGAGGGCCGCTACAGAAGTGTCCTGGAAGAGGCTCAGATGATAAAGGTCTATAATGAAAATCAGAAGCTCATGTGGCTCCGTCCCTCATGGCTAGAGCTCCTAGCGCACGCAATAGCGGGCGTAGCCGTCCGGTTAAACGATAAGATACTTACTCATAATGATCATAGCATAGCTACCAGACGACATTAACACAACAACCAAATATAAGCTTGGCTTTGGGTATTGGGGGCGTAGCCTTCCAGAAGAGTGTGACGATGGAGACGAAAGGGAAGAGAGTCGATGCTTTTAGTGGTGGGTTCCCCTCATCATGTCGGCTCGAGAGCCTCTCTCAGAGGTTGCTGCAATGAACCAGTTGTAAGAGTCTGGAGGTGGAAAAGACCGAAATCCAAAGGTAAGAGTCCGTTAGAAAGCTAAGAAAGTAAGAGAAAAGTAAGAAAGTAAAGGAGGAAAGAGTGTGAGAAGCGAGATCTTATCGGCTGACCAGGGAAAGATCCCAAGTCGAAGTGGCCATTTGAAATGAGACCTACACTGCTGGACGTGTTTTTGGATGATGAGTTCAAATCTGCTTTCCAAATTTGCCGAGCGTTTCTCTGAACGGAGGTATGAGGGTGGTTTCAACACAGGAAAATTTAAATTACATGGATGCGCTTTCCTTCTCAACGGCGGCTTGGTGTGGTGGTGCGCGTGAGGCTTCATATGCAGGAGACTAGGGTTCGGGTTTTGTGGAGGACGGAATTTTTGCACTGTATAGAATTTATTCTCTTATAGACTAGAAAATACTCGTGTTTTTGTCACGTTCTATGAAGTTTCGATGCTTTGCTGATATCTTCTAATACCCACCTACCTCTTACCGAGTAGGAGATTCTTCCATGCGCGAAATTCGAAGCTTCGGGCGAGAAAAAGGCGTATGACGAGCAATGATGAGCTAGAGTGGGTGTTGGTGCTAGATTGGGTGCGATGGTGCGTAGCAGCTCCGGACTCACAAACACCGGCACTGTTGACAATGGACTCGTGGATATCATTCACACATCAGAAAGCTATTCAATGCGTCTTACCTCCAAAACAGCAGGTGAAAGAAACGGCACCCTTCTCGAGGCTTCCACGAGGCAAATACAGCCGATAGAGGCCTCTTTAGACCATTCCTTCAGAAACATGGTTGAACGCACTACCTCATATGTAACAGCTCATGATCTCAACTTTTGCGTGTACACACGAAACCCCATTTCTGCTAACTATCGTTTGTCTACTTTTAGTTCTGTGCTGTTAGCATTGGGAAATTCCTCTTTTATTCATGGTATGGCGCCGGCTACTTTAGTACTCACCCGGGTGATTTCGGGACGCCTACACAACTCTGTTTCCATTCTGATTTGAGGTTAGTAACTGTGACGCAATGGGCTGTGACGAGTTCTTTTTCATCCGTTGCTCCCATTGTGAGGAGTTCTTTGTTTCAAGCGTTTCGTGCTAGAGTAACACATTTGGTCATAAAGTGGCCAAAGTTACCCTACCGTGAATATACAGTGAATGGGCATGCGAGTAAAATTGAAGTATTACGTTATGTGAATAAATATCAGCAAAAGCATTAAAAGGTCATAAAACGTGATAAAATCACCATGAAAGGGATAAATTCTATATAATGCCGAAAATCCGTCTCTCGCACATGAAGCGCCACTCTAACCACCACACCAAGCCGACGTTGAGAAGTGAGGCGCATCCATGTAATTTAAGTTTTCTTGTGTTGAGCTCCCTGAAACCACCCTCATACCTCCGTTCAGAGAAACGCTCGGCAAATCTGGAAAGCAGATTTGAACTCATCATCCAAAAACACGTCCAGCAGTGTAGGTCTCATTTCAAAAGGCCACTTCGACTCGGGATCCTTCCCTGGTGAGTAGGCTCTAGTCGGTAGTGGGGTGAAGGTCAAGAAGATCCGCTTTTTTTCATTGCGCAACATTGCTCGACGCTCGCGAATGGGAATCTTAGCTCACTATATCCATGGCTCATCTCATTTCGCGTATTTGAGGTTTGCCGTCGGCTCTCGAGGAATACAGTCGATAAGCCCCACGATCAAGCTCGTCGCACACTGCCAATACGCCTTCTAGCTTGCTCATCTACGATAAAGTCATTCAGCGCAGTGTTAGATCATCAGAATAAGGTAGTTCTCTCTAGATTTGAACGCTGAACCGCTCTGATAGCATCCCGCTCAAAATCCTCTTTGTGCAGAATCATTAGTGGCTCAACAGGGCAGCGTCCACCTAAGTGCAGACCCCATTATGAAAATTCGGCCAACCCTCTTAGCTGCCCTTGACCATTTTCTCCGCATTCCAGAACGTTTTCAATCATAGTTATGAATTTTCGATCTAAGCCTCGCCCCCTCCCCCAACGCCGGCGCAAGCTTGGGTCAAGTCAGGTATTTGTCCACTCCCTCTCCTAACTGCAACTGCTTTTTTCCGCAATTTAAAACAATTTTGACAGAGTTATGAATTTAGGTCTTAGCCCGCCCACCTTGGTGCACGCTTCGCCCACTTCAAGGATTTGGCCATATCCCTTCGATTAACCACGCTTTGGCCGCATTCTAGGACGTTTTTGAACAGAGTTATGAATTTTTGGTCTTAGTCGCGCCCACTTTGGTGCAAATTATGGCCACTTCGGAGTTTTAATCACAGACCTTCTATAGCCTGCAACCACTCTTTTCCAGCATTCTGGAACGCTTTTAAACGGAGTTATGAAATTTTGCTCTTAGCCAGCCTGCTTCAATGAAAGCCCCGCCCACTTTGGAAATTTGACCTCACTTCTTCTATAGCCTATAACTTCTTACGTTCCAAGTTGCACAACGTTTTTGCACATATTCATGAGTTTTTTTTCAAAGATTGCCTAAAATACGAATGCCCCATAGTGGGCGGAGCTTCGACATGCTTACTTATGCACAGCATGGCCTTGCAAACTTCGTTTGTTTTCTTTTGTGGCCTCTACGCTCCCGTTGAATGAGTTATGATCGCCCACTGCCTCGCCGGTGAGTCTCCTTCAGTTCACTTGTTGACTCGTCCTTCACCTTTAACAATTTTCCCCGTGCCTTGGCTGTTTTGAAACCTAATTCAGACGTCCTGCTCAAGACACCGCCCACTGCCGTGCATGCCCCGCCCCCTGAGGGCGGAGCTCCACTAGGCTCACATAAGCTCTGTTGGTCTTGTCCTATGCCCAAACCACGACCGTGATCCGACTTCTGCAGATGCATCTTCAGGTAACATTGAATTTCAGTAAAAATAGACAGACACAAGCGCTTCATATGTAGTTAGAGTTCTGCTTGTATTTAAACGGCTTCGCTATAATGCACCAGATGTATGCAAATGCATTTAACAACCCTATACTTTAGTAACTTTGTTCTTATTTTACATTGAGGAGCCATTTCGAATATAGAAGGAGTTGATCGATAGTCGGATAACCTCGAGAAGGCTGTACGGGTTTTTCTAGATGTAACGAGTTTAGCTTCACGACGGTCAGTTCACCGCATATCTCCATGAGCAATGAAATTTCCATGAGTTACTGCGTATATGAGCGAAATAACACATTCGGATTAAAAACCTCCTGTTATGATGACTTGGGCTTCTACATCTCGTTGTATAAAATGTCCTGACTGGTTTAGTTGCGGGTTCTTGTGTTGTGTTGTGTGTATGTGCTTGCCGAGCTTCGGAATGCTGTCCGTGCCTTAGCGTAAGTCCATCTCAGTTTGAATTGGAAGTATAACTTATATCCAGATTGAGAATTAACTTCCAAGTACGGCTTTCTATGGACCTCGGCATAAGTGTATTGTTGAGTTTATTATTTTTTCTGAACTTTTCACGGGGTTTATAAACAAGCTTTATTAGCCTAACGTTTCGGCGATATCGCCTTCTTCAGAGCTTAAGGGATCATAACAATCTGTGACTATCCGACCAAACGTCCCCACCAACTCACCGAGGTTCGAGACCCCCAGGGCACTCAAGTGATCGAAAGGAGAGGCACCCACCGTAGCTCCGTGGAATCTTCGAAACCACCCAGCAAGTGTTCGTACCAACCGACCAGTTTCAGCTGGGGTAAATCCTCATCGAATGTCACTGCGGGAAGGCCAATCTTATATAAGGCCGCAGCTCCCGCGTGATTGCGAGACGTTTTCCCTACGATTCATTTTTGGATCAGTGACTTGTATCCAAAATGTCTCGAGGTGAAATGTTTGCGTGCGCACAATTCCGACTCCTGTGCTACGACCTCCACGGTAACCTCAAAAACGCCTCCGTTATGCTTTCGAATTCGGTGACTCCCTAGGGCAGCAGACTCCTTCAATGGTCTCATACCGTCTATGTGCTCCTTAACCCTCACGTGAAGTGGTCTTGCCGTTTCTCCAATACACTCGTCACCACAATCACGGCAGATAATTTTGTATACCACCCCAGACATATTGCAATCACCCTCCCTTCCAGCTGGACAAACCACACAGTTTGAGGTGGTACATAGGCGGTCGTATAGCCTGTTCCGAATCAGGCGCTTCTTTAGAGTGAATGGTGGTACATTTTAAATGGCAAGTAAACTTTCCAAGCTCGATCTTTTTAGGCACTTTCTAATGGAGGCACTGACCTCATCAGAAATAAATGGTAGTACAAAAGGAATTTTTCCTTCGATCGAGGTACTACCATGTCTGAGAATCACACTGCCAGAAGAAGTTCTACGTGAATTTGGAAAATTGTAGTAGCCATTCGACCAAGCAATATCGTGTGCCATTTTGAGTGACTCTTTTTGCTCATTTTCCCCACTGCAAACCTTCTTAGCAGTGCGGAAAATATACTTCACGACCGCTCGTTTTACATAAAAAGGATGAGCTGTGTGATAATGGACAATGATATTCGTATTGCTCGGCTTTCTATACCACTTCGTAACAATCATATCGCCATGTAACCTCATTTGAACGTTCAAGAACGGAAGCCAATTTTCGGTCTGTTTTTCCCATGTTAACTTAATGTGCTCTGATTGTGAATTTAGTAGGCCGAAACACACATCTACTTCTTTCTATGTCGCACAGGCTATAAAGCAATCATCGATATACCTGCAGTAAAGTAAAGGCATGTATTCCAGTACAGGTGCTCCAATCTTGGCCATAAACGATATGGCCAAAACCGACGCCAATCGCTGCCCCATAGTCAAGCCTCTAGCCTGTGCGAAATACCTCCCGGACCACTTCGGAATTGTGCGCACGCAAAACCCTCGAGACATTTTCGATACAAGTCACTGGTCCAAAAATGAATCGTAGGGAAAAACGTCTCGCAATCACGCGGGAGCTGCGGCCTTATACAAGATTGGCCTTCCCGCAGTGACTTTCAATGAGGATTTACCCCAGCTGAAACTGGTCGGTTGGTACCATCACTTGCTGGGTGGTTTCGAAGATTCCACAGAGCTACGGTGAGTGCCTCTCCTTTCGATCACTTGAGTGCCCTGGAGGTCTCGAACTTCGGTGAGTCGGTGGGGACGTTTGGTGGGATAGTCACAGATTGTTATGATCCCTTGAGGCTCTGAAGAAGGCGATATCGCCGAAACGTTAGGCTAATAAAGCTTGTTTATAAACCCCGTGAAGAGTTCAGAAAAAGAATAAACTCAACAATACACTTATGCTGGGGTTCATAGAAAGCCGTACTTGGAAGTTAATTCTCAATTTTGGCTCCGCTCCATGTTAGCATCGTCCACTTATTCCATCTACCACTTGATTCCCATTCTGGTAACTCTAATCCCATCGAATTCGTTCTCATAGGTGGAAATTCTCAATTCTGGCTCGGCTCATGTGAGCATCCTGCATTTAATTCACCTACCATCTAATTCCCATTCTGATGACTCTAATCCCATCGAATTCGTTGTCATGGGTGAAAATTCCGAGTCTGGCTTCAGTAAATGTGAGCAGCATCCATTTTTTTCACCTACCATAAGTTTTCCACTTTTCTAGTGAATATTTTCAATTACGGCTCAGGCTCCGCTCAATGTGAACAAGGTCCATTTTTTTCACCTACCATTTTTTCCCATTCTGATGATTATAATCCCACCCAATTCGTTGTCATGGGTGACGATTCTCAATTTCGGCTCCTCCATATGATCATCATCCATTTCTTTCACCTACCATAAGTTTTCCATTTTTCTAGTGAATATTTTCAATTTCGGCTCAGGCTCCGCTCAATGTGCACAAGGTCCATTTCTTCCTTCTACCATTTGCCATTCTGATGATTATAATCCAGCCGAATTCATTATCATGTGTGAAAAATCTCAATTTTGGCTCCTGTCCATGGGAGCATCGTCAATTTCTTTCACCTACCATACGTTTTCCATCCTGCTTCCCCTAATCTCACCAAATTTCAACATCCTAGCAAAAATTATTCTGCTTTGGCTCCGCTCAATGTGAACAACGTCCCTTTCGTCCATCTACCATTTGCCATCCTGATGGCTTCAATTGCACCGAATTCGTTGTCATGGGTGAAAATTCTCAATTTTGGCTCCGCTCCATGCGAGCATCATCCATTTCTTTCACCTACTATAAGTTTTCCACTTTTCTAGTGAATATTTTCAATTTCGGCTCAGGCTCCGCTCAATGTGAACAAGGTCCAATTTTTTCATCTACCATTTGCCATTCTGATCATTATAATCCCACCGAATTCATTGTCATGGGTGACGATTCTCAATTTCGGCTCCGCCATATGATCATCATCCATTTCTTTCACCTACCATAAGTTTTCCATTTTTCTAGTGAATATTTTCAATTTCGGCTCAGGCTCCGCTCAATGTGAACAAGGTCCATTTTTTTCATCTACCATTTGCCATTCTGATGATTATAATCCCACCGAATTCATTGTCGTTGGTGTAAATTCTCAATTTTGGCTCCGCTCCATGTGAGCATCATCCATTTCTTTCACCTACCATAAGTTTTCCACTTTTCTAGTGAATATTTTCAATTTCGGCTCAGGCTCCGCTCAATGTGCACAAGGTCTTCCATCTACCATTTGCCATTCTGATGATTATAATCCAGCCGAATTCATTATCATGTATGAAAAATCTCAATTTTGGCTCCTGTCCATGGGAGCATCGTCAATTTCTTTCACCTTCCACAAGTTTTTTCATTCAAGGCTCAGCATAGAATTCAAGATTTTGGCTCCGCTCCATGCAAGCAGCATCCATTTCTTTCACCTACCATAAGTTTTCCACTTTTCTAGTGAATATTTTCAATTTCGGCTCAGGCTCCGCTCAATGTGAACAAGGTCCATTTTTTTCACCTACCATTTTTTCCCATTCTGATGATTATAATCCCACCCAATTCATTGTCATGGGTGACGATTCTCAATTTCGGCTCCTCCATATGATCATCATCCATTTCTTTCACCTACCATAAGTTTTCCATTTTTCTAGTGAATATTTTCAATTTCGGCTCAGGCTCCGCTCAATGTGCACAAGGTCCATTTCCTCCATCTACCATTTGCCATTCTGATGATTATAATCCAGCCGAATTCATTATCATGTGTGAAAAATCTCAATTTTGGCTCCTGTCCATGGGAGCATCGTCAATTTCTTTCACCTTCCACAAGTTTTTTCATTCAAGGCTCAGCATAGGATTCTAGATTTTGGCTCCGCTTCATGTGAGCACCTTTCATTTCTTTCACCTACCATTTTATTCCCATTCTGATGATTATAATCCCGCCGAATTCATTGTCATGTGTAAAAATTTTCAGTTTTGGCTCCGCTCCATGTGAGCACCTTTCATTTCTTTCACGTACCATTTTATTCCCATTCTGATGATTATAATCCCCCCGAATTCATTATCATGGGTGTAAATTCTCAACTTTGGCCCCGCTCCATGTGAGCATGAATATCACCAAATTTCAACATCCTAGTGAAAATTTGCAGTTTCGGCGTAGGCTCCGCTCAATGTGAACAAGGTCCATTTCTTCCATCTACCATTTGCCATTCTGATGATTATAATCCCACCGAATTCATTGTCATGGGCGTAAATTCTCAATTTTGGCTCCGCTCCTTGCGAGCATCATCCATTTTTTTCACCTACCATAGGTTTTCTATTTTTTTAGTGAAAATTTTCATTTTCGGCTCAGGCTCCGCTCAATTTGAAGAACGTCCATTTCTTTCACCTACCATTTTTTCCCATTCTGATGATTATAATCCCACCCAATTCATTGTCATGGGTGACGATTCTCAATTTCGGCTCCTCCATATGATCATCATCCATTTCTTTCACGTACCATAAGTTTTCCATTTTTCTAGTGAATATTTTCAATTTCGGCTCAGGCTCCGCTCAATGTGCACAAGGTCCATTTCTTCCTTCTACCATTTGCCATTCTGATGATTATAATCCAGCCGAATTCATTATCATGTGTGAAAAATCTCAATTTTGGCTCCTGTCCATGGGAGCATCGTCAATTTCTTTCACCTACCATACGTTTTCCATCCTGCTTCCCCTAATCTCACCAAATTTCAACATCCTAGCAAAAATTATTCTGCTTTGGCTCCGCTCAATGTGAACAACGTCCCTTTCGTCCATCTACCATTTGCCATCCTGATGGCTTCAATTGCACCGAATTCGTTGTCATGGGTGAAAATTCTCAATTTTGGCTCCGCTCCATGCGAGCAGCATCCATTTCTTTCACCTACCATAAGTTTTCCACTTTTCTAGTGAATATTTTCAATTTCGGCTCAGGCTCCGCTCAATGTGAACAAGGTCCATTTTTTTCACCTACCATTTTTTCCCATTCTGATGATTATAATCCCACCCAATTCATTGTCATGGGTGACGATTCTCAATTTCGGCTCCTCCATATGATCATCATCCATTTCTTTCACCTACCATAAGTTTTCCATTTTTCTAGTGAATATTTTCAATTTCGGCTCAGGCTCCGCTCAATGTGCACAAGGTCCATTTCTTCCATCTACCATTTGCCATTCTGATGATTATAATCCAGACGAATTCATTATCATGTGTGAAAAATCTCAATTTCGGCTCCTCCATATGATCATCATCCATTTCTTTCACCTTCCACGAGTTTCTTCATTCAAGGCTCAGCATAGAATTCAAGATTTTCGCTCCGCTCCATGTGAGCAGCATCCATTTCTTTCACCTTCCCATTCTGATGATTATAATCCCACCGAATTCATTGTCGTTGGTGTAAATTCTCAATTTTGGCTCCGCTCCATGTGAGCATCATCCATTTCTTTCACCTACCATAAGTTTTCCACTTTTCTAGTGAATATTTTCAATTTCGGCTCAGGCTCCGCTCAATGTGCACAAGGTCTTCCATCTACCATTTGCCATTCTGATGATTATAATCCAGCCGAATTCATTATCATGTGTGAAAAATCTCAATTTTGGCTCCTGTCCATGGGAGCATCGTCAATTTCTTTCACCTTCCACAAGTTTTTTCATTCAAGGCTCAGCATAGAATTCAAGATTTTGGCTCCGCTCCATGCAAGTAGCATCCATTTCTTTCACCTACCATAAGTTTTCCACTTTTCTAGTGAATATTTTCAATTTCGGCTCAGGCTCCGCTCAATGTGAACAAGGTCCATTTTATTCACCTACCATTTTTTCCCATTCTGATTATTATAATCCCACCCAATTCATTGTCATGGGTGACGATTCTCAATTTCGGCTCCTCCATATGATCATCATCCATTTCTTCACCTACCATAAGTTTTTCATTTTTCTAGTGAATATTTTCAATTTCGGCTCAGGCTCCGCTCAATGCGAACAAGGTCCATTTTTTTCATCTACCATTTGCCATTCTGATCATTATAATCCCACCGAATTCATTGTCGTGGGTGTAAATTCTCAATTTTGGCTCTGTTCCATGTGAGCATCATCCATTTCTTTCACCTACCATAAGTTTTCCACTTTTCTAGTGAATATTTTCAATTTCGGCTCAGGCTCCGCTCAATGTGAACAAGGTCCATTTTTTTCATCTACCATTTGCCATTCTGATGATTATAATCCCACCGAATTCATTGTCGTGGGTGTAAATTCTCAATTTTGGCTCCGCTCCATGTGAGCATCATCCATTTCTTTCACCTTCCACGAGTTTCTTCATTCAAGGCTCAGCATAGAATTCAAGATTTCGCTCCGCTCCATGTGAGCAGCATCCATTTCTTTCACCTTCCCATTCTGATGATTATAATCCCACCGAATTCATTGTCGTTGGTGTAAATTCTCAATTTTGGCTCCGCTCCATGTGAGCATCATCCATTTCTTTCACCTACCATAAGTTTTCCACTTTTCTAGTGAATATTTTCAATTTCGGCTCAGGCTCCGCTCGATGTGCACAAGGTCTTCCATCTACCATTTGCCATTCTGATGATTATAATCCAGCCGAATTCATTATCATGTGTGAAAAATCTCAATTTTGGCTCCTGTCCATGGGAGCATCGTCAATTTCTTTCACCTTCCACAAGTTTTTTCATTCAAGGCTCAGCATAGAATTCAAGATTTTGGCTCCGCTCCATGCAAGCAGCATCCATTTCTTTCACCTACCATAAGTTTTCCACTTTTCTAGTGAATATTTTCAATTTCGGCTCAGGCTCCGCTCAATGTGAACAAGGTCCATTTTTTTCACCTACCATTTTTTCCCATTCTGATGATTATAATCCCACCCAATTCATTGTCATGGGTGACGATTCTCAATTTCGGCTCCTCCATATGATCATCATCCATTTCTTTCACCTACCATAAGTTTTCCATTTTTCTAGTGAATATTTTCAATTTCGGCTCAGGCTCCGCTCAATGTGCACAAGGTCCATTTCCTCCATCTACCATTTGCCATTCTGATGATTATAATCCAGCCGAATTCATTATCATGTGTGAAAAATCTCAATTTTGGCTCCTGTCCATGGGAGCATCGTCCATTTCTTTCACCTATCATAAGTTTTTTCATTCAAGGCTCAGCATAGGATTCTAGATTTTGGCTCCGCTTCATGTGAGCACCTTTCATTTCTTTCACCTACCATTTTATTCCCATTCTGATGATTATAATCCCGCCGAATTCATTGTCATGTGTAAAAATTTTCAGTTTTGGCTCCGCTCCATGTGAGCACCTTTCATTTCTTTCACGTACCATTTTATTCCCATTCTGATGATTATAATCCCCCCGAATTCATTATCATGGGTGTAAATTCTCAACTTTGGCCCCGCTCCATGTGAGCATGAATATCACCAAATTTCAACATCCTAGTGAAAATTTGCAGTTTCGGCTTAGGCTCCGCTCAATGTGAACAAGGTCCATTTCTTCCATCTACCATTTGCCATTCTGATGATTATAATCCCACCGAATTCATTGTCATGGGCGTAAATTCTCAATTTTGGCTCCGCTCCATGCGAGCATCATCCATTTTTTTCACCTACCATAAGTTTTCTATTTTTTTAGTGAAAATTTTCATTTTCGGCTCAGGCTCCGCTCAATTTGATGAACGTCCATTTCTTTCACCTACCATTTTTTCCCATTCTGATGATTATAATCCCACCCAATTCATTGTCATGGGTGACGATTCTCAATTTCGGCTCCTCCATATGATCATCATCCATTTCTTTCACCTACCATAAGTTTTCCATTTTTCTAGTGAATATTTTCAATTTCGGCTCAGGCTCCGCTCAATGTGCACAAGGTCCATTTCTTCCATCTACCATTTGCCATTCTGATGATTATAATCCAGACGAATTCATTGTTATGGGCGTAAATTCTCAATTTTGGCTCCTGTCCATGGGAGCATCGTCAATTTCTTTCACCTTCCACAAGTTTTTTCATTCAAGGCTCAGCATAGAATTCAAGATTTTGGCTCCGCTCCATGTGAGCAGCATCGATTTCTTTCACCTACCATGGTTTTTCCATCCTGCTTCCTCTAATCCCACCAAATTTCAACATCCTAGTGAAAATTTGCAGTTTCGGCTCAGGCTCCGCTCAATGTGAACAAGGTCCATTTCTTCCATCTACCATTTGCCATTCTGATGATTATAATCCCACCGAATTCATTGTCATGGGCGTAAATTCTCAATTTTGGCTCCGCTCCATGCGAGCATCATCCATTTCTTTCACCTATCATAAGTTTTTTCATTCAAGGCTCAGCATAGAATTCAAGATTTTGGCTCCGCTCCATGTGAGCAGCATCGATTTCTTTCACCTACCATGGTTTTTCCATCCTGCTTCCTCTAATATCCACCAAATTTCAACATCCTAGTGAAAATTTGCAGTTTCGGCTCAGGCTCCGCTCAATGTGAACAAGGTTCATTTTTTTCATCTACCATTTGCCATTCTGATGATTATAATACCACCGAATTCATTGTCGTGGGTGTAAATTCTCAATTTTGGCTCCGCTCCCATGTGAGCAGCATCCATTTTTTTTACCTACCATAAGTTTTCTATTTTTTTAGTGAAAATTTTCATTTTCGGCTCAGGCTCCGCTCAATTTGAAGAACGTCCATTTCTTTCACCTACCATTTTTTCCCATTCTGATGATTATAATCACACCCAATTCATTGTCATGGGTGACGATTCTCAATTTCGGCTCCTCCATATGATCATCATCCATTTCTTTCACCTACCATGAGTTTTCCATTTTTCTAGTGAATATTTTCAATTTCGGCTCAGGCTCCGCTCAATGTGCACAAGGTCCATTTCTTCCATCTACCATTTGCCATTCTGATGATTATAATCCAGACGAATTCATTATCATGTGTGAAAAATCTCAATTTTGGCTCCTGTCCATGGGAGCATCGTCAATTTCTTTCACCTTCCACAAGTTTTTTCATTCAAGGCTCAGCATAGAATTCAAGATTTTGGCTCCGCTCCATGTGAGCAGCATCGATTTCTTTCACCTACCATGGTTTTTCCATCCTGCTTCCTCTAATCCCACCAAATTTCAACATCCTAGTGAAAATTTGCAGTTTCGGCTCAGGCTCCGCTCAATGTGAACAAGGTCCCATTTCTTCCATCTACCATTTCCCATTCTGATGATTATAATCACACCCAATTCATTGTCGTTGGTGTAAATTCTCAATTTTGGCTCCGCTCCATGTGAGCATCATCCATTTCTTTCACCTACCATAAGTTTTCCACTTTTCTAGTGAATATTTTCAATTTCGGCTCAGGCTCCGCTCAATGTGAACAAGGTCTTCCATCTACCATTTGCCATTCTGATGATTATAATCCAGCCGAATTCATTATCATGTGTGAAAAATCTCAATTTTGGCTCTCTGTCGCATGGGAGCATCGTCAATTTCTTTCACCTTCCACAAGTTTTTTCATTCAAGGCTCAGCATAGAATTCAAGATTTTGGCTCCGCTCCATGCGAGCAGCATCCATTTCTTTCACCTACCATAAGTTTTCCACTTTTCTAGTGAATATTTTCAATTTCGGCTCAGGCTCCGCTCAATGTGAACAAGGTCCATTTTTTCACCTACCATTTTTCCCATTCTGAATTATTATATATCCCACCCAATTCCATTGTCATGGGTGACGATTCTCAATTTCGGCTCTCATATGATCATCATCCATTTCTTTCACCTACCATAAGTTTTCCATTTTTCTAGTGAATATTTCAATTTTCGGCTCAGGCCTCCGCTCCAATGTGCACAAGGTCCATTTCTTCCATCTACCCATTGTTTTCCCATTCTGATTATTATAATCCCACCCAATTCATTGTCATGGGTGACGATTCTCAATTTCGGCTCCTCCATATGATCATCATCCATTTCTTTCACCTACCATAAGTTTTTCATTTTTCTAGTGAATATTTTCAATTTC